>ML807760.1:41053-54823 GCA_009831015.1 Picea engelmannii | reverse complement strand
CATCATTAATCCTTTGACATCAATGACAAGAATTCCAACATATTCATGTTGTGAAATTCTTGAAATAGGCCTAAAAAATAAATGTGATACATGAAGACATGTTGATGAGATTTTTCGCTCTTTCTCTAGAAGAAAAACAAAAGCATAGGGTCAAACATTCTTGCAGTACAAAGAATATATCTTCTATTGTAGATTTCATTTTAAAATTTCTCAGGCATTGGGGCCCTAGATTTCAGAGGTATGAAGAAACTCTTTAGGATCTTGTACCAACCCTTCAAGAAGAAGAATTATCTTCTAACACTATTGAAGATGATGAAGACTTCATTGAAGAACAATAACATGAAGAAGAGATCCACGAGGGAAGTTATCAAAATTTTGAAGAAGAGTAAGAGCCACCTCATGAATCCATTGAAGAAAAAGACCTTGATGAAGCATATCATGTTGAATATCAATTCGATGAAAAAGACCCTATTAGAGAGGGCAATTGCTCTCATGAAAAAGAGAAATTGGTAGTTGCTCCTCCATTTAATGAAGATGAAGGTATCCAAGGTTATGTATCTTCTTCACATGAAAACAAGGGTATGTTAAGTTGTACTCCTTTCCAAATCTTTGAATTGTGTGATGCATCTTGTCATGATTTGGAAAGTGAAGAGTTTTTAGAGAAATCCTTGGATTTGGTCAATTTCTCGTTTGATGAAGAACATGATGATCATAAGATTGAAAATATCAATGACCTTCTTCATATTGAAAGGAATAAATGGGCCATGAGTTGTTTCTATTTTGATGGGGATCTCATTTATCATATTGATGATGACTCTAGAGTTAAGAGTGCATAATTGTTTCCTTTGGAACAACCATATATGTACATTAATGATTATGATTTTGGCAACATAAATAGGACATGTTCATAGATTTGTTCCAACTACCTAAGGATGATTTATTACAACACTCTCATGGAAAATTCTAGCCATATTGTATTAGGTATGATACATATCCTTTTGAGCACTTGAAGTTGTTTTATGAAGGTAAGAATGACGAAATTGGTCATCCACCCCAATGCTTAGATTTTGGGGAACATCCATGTCTCAAATCAGCATTAGAGCACTCTTGTGGGGTTGTAATTTACCTAAGGGAGCAAGTATTTCATAGCACAAATTTCCAGCCACCTTTTTCTTTATCTTTTTTCTCAATATGTCATTGAAGATCAAGCTGAGAAATATCTTTTGGGTGCTTAAATATCAATGGAACAAAAGTGTTTTCAGTTGGTGGCTTGTTGCAATAATCTCCAGCCATATATAGAAGTGAAACAAGCCCTGAGTTAGGAGAAAATTTTGTAAAGTCTTGAATTAATACCCTACCTTTCATCCATATCCTTTTCGGGCATTAATGACATCATTAATCCTTTGACATCAATGGCAATAATTCCAACATATTCATGTTGTGAAATTCTTGAAATACCTAAAAAATAAATGTGATACATGAAGACGTGTTGATGAGATTTTTTCGCTCTTTCTCTAGAAGAAAAACAAAAGGATAGGGTCAAACATTCTTGCAGTACAAAGAATATATCTTCTATTGTAGATTTCATTTTAAAATTTCTCAAGCATTGCGGCCCTAGATTTCAAAGGTATGAAGAAACTCTTTAGGATCTTGTACCAGCCCTTCAAGAAGAAGAATTATCTTATAACACTATTGAAGATGATGAGGACTTCATTGAAGAACAAGAACAAGAAGAAGAGATCCACGAGGGAAGTTATCACATTTTTGAATAAGTGTAAGAGCCACCTCATGAATCCATTGAAGAAGAAGACCTTGATGAAGCATATCATGTTGAATATCAAGTCAATGAAAAAGACCCTATTAGAGAGAGCAATTGTTCTCATGAAAAAGAGAAATTGGTATTTTCTCCTCCATTTAATGAAGATTAAGGTATCCAAGGTTATGTATCTCCTTCACATGAAAACAAGGGTATGTTAAGCTGTACTCCTTTCCAAATATTTGAATTGTGTGATGCATCCTTTCATGATTTGGAAAGTAAAGAGTTTTTTAGAGAAATCCTTGGGTCAATTTCTCATTTGATGAAGAACATGATGATCATAAGATTGAAAATATCGATGACCTTCTTCATATTGAAAGGAATAAATGGGCCATGAGTTGTTTCTATTTTTATGGGGATCTCATTTATCATATTGATGATGACTCTAGAGTTAAGAGTGCATAATTGTTGCCTTTGGAACAACCATATATGTACATTAATGATTATGATTTTGGCAACATAAATAGGACATGTTCATAGATTTGTTCCAACTACCTAGGGATGATTTATTACAACACTCTCGTGGCAAATTCTAGCCATATTGTATGAGGTATGATACATATCCTTTTGAGCACTTGAAGTTGTTTTATGAAGGTAAGAATGACGAAATTTTTCATCCACCCCAATGCTTAGATTTTGGGGAACATCCATGTCTCAAATCAGCATTAGAGCACTCTTGTGGGGTTGTAATTTACCTAACGGAGCAAGTATTTTATAGCACTAATTTCCAGCCACCTTTTACTTTATCTTTTTTCTCAATATGTCATTGAAGATCAAGCTGAGAAATATCTTTTGGGTGCTTAAATATCAATGGAACAAAAGTGTTTTCAGTTGGTGGCTTGTTGCAAGAATCTCCAACCATATATAGAAGTGAAACAAGCCCTAAGTTAGGAGAAAATTTTGTAAAGTCTTGAATTGATACCCTACCTTTCATCCATATCCTTTTCGAGCAACCATGAGATATTTTTCAAATCTCTTATGATTCCATCCCAAGCATTGGAGAGTGATATTGTACAGGAAGGCTAGTGTGCCCATTTATTGAAGTATATGGATCAACCTTATGAGATACAATAGTTGCAACATGAAGGCCTTGCTTGGAGCAAGGATGAGCCATCATTGATATATTATAGCCTCATCCAAAGATGCATAGAGAAGGCTTGCGGATGCATGTATTAATCTTGGCATGATTTCATTACTTTTTCCTGCCCTCATGAGTTAGATTCTGTGTTTGGTCATGGTGTAGTATTTGTACTACCTCGTGACCATTCTATGCTTGACATATCCTTATTTTGGTTCATAAATAACCACAAGGGTAGAACTTTTGACCTCGATGAGATGCTAGGATAGCTTCATTGGTTGTATGATTATACCTAACACTTACGTTGTCATGTAACATTAGGTAGGATAGTTGTAGGTTACATTGTATGTTTCCTTACTTGCTTTCTCTTATTGCTTAATCATATGTATTTATAGTTAATTGTAAATTTGATTTAGTCTTGTCTATGATATATATATAAGCAGAGAAAAGGAAAAGAAATCGATGATATGGTTTTACAGTCTTTTATTTTTACCTTTCATCTACCAGGGGGACTATATCCCCCTGGTCATCTTTACTAATAGTTTTATGTTAGAATGTAGCAGGATTTTTAGGTTTGATGCAAACTGCAACTGTTGGAGTTCCAGAGATTGTTGAGGTTCTCATGCACTCTACGGTGAGCCCATGTCCCGATGTTGGACCTAGATGTTACCCCCTCACTTCTAGGGGTAACTAGAGGATATTTTTTTCTCCATGACCCACATTCCAAACAATAGTTCCAATGATGACATTCCAAACTCTCCATAGACAGTTGCCCACAGATGTCTTTTGTTACATGCTCAACTCACTCACATCATATGACGTGGTGAATTACACACTGAGGTACATTGTTTCGATACTTCATATCAAGTGATAACATCAATGTTTTGGGCATGAAAATGGTGATCATGGGTTAATTTGGATAATGAATCATGATGCTTTGAATTTATACTTTTTGTCCTTGTTTCACCTTGGTGGTCATCATCGTCTCATATTCAATTGTTGTCACTCTTGGGAAAAGTGGTACTACTAGGGAGGCTTAATATTAATAGGGGTAACGTGTCCATATCCCTTACCACGCATAACATATTCCACCTATCCTTTCTTTGTTGTCCTTTATTTTGGGTCCATTGTTACATGTATCCCAAAAAGGCCCATGCTTCATGGTCCTATGAGAAGAAGGGACTTGAGTACCCAAGGTTGGTGCAACTTAATATAAAAATGATATAGAAAGAGAAAAATCCCTAATTCAAAATGCAAGGCAAATAAACAAACAAGAAAAACAAAGTCTAAAAACCAAGAAAGAAAGTGAAGCATGACTTTATCCCCTCGCTAAAAGGTCGTCACCCCAAGTCCTATGCAATGAATGCATACCTAACAAAAGGACTTTGATACGGATTTATGAGCGGAACGAAATGAAACCACAGATTTATAATATTAACACAGAGACACATTGAACAATAGTAGAGATACAGTAAAACATGACTTCTATTAAATAAGAAATATGTTGAAAATTATAAAATGTAGAGTAAAAACAATCTTTCTAGAATGGTGGAAGCTTATCTATGAGAAGAGATGTGACGGCTACGCTCATTCGAAAGAAGATGAGTACAATGAATCTCTAAAGGCATTTTTACAATAAGCATGAATGCCAAAAACCTAACCCTAGGAGATGAAGTGCCAAAAGTCATGTGGTCCCCGTTGAGGTAAGTTAGTACATCAACCTCCCAGGGTCGTAAATTTTTCATATGATCTTCATTTAGGGAGCATGATAACTCATTGGAAATGTATTGACGAGGAGCTTCATTTACGAGGCCTAATCATTGAGTTGCCCGATTGTGAAAAAACATCGTTTAGGCCCTCAAAATGGCTCTGGAAGTTTGGGACCCAAAAAACTGCTAAAAATAGTAAGTTGCCAAAAAATTGTTTTGAGCTAGTTGGAAAAGGTGGGTGGCCACCGATATCCTCCTGAATCAGACTTGGAAAATGAAATTCAAAAGCCAAAAAAATGTTGAAGTAATAAATAAAAAGGCAAACAAGGGTTTGTAAAGATACAGTGTCGTGGAAAGGGTACCTCATTGCATAAGTGCTTCCTCTACAAAGGCACTCATGTGGATGATTATCGTATGTGACCTTGCATGTCAATGACATCCACCGATACCACATTCCATTGCATATACTCCTTGATGGGTTCCTTGGGACATACTTCTTATCATGGGTACTAGAACACCTAATAGGAGGTAATAATGATTCTCCCGTACCTAAACTTGGCAAATTGTATAGATTTGTAAGCTAATGTGAAGTTTGAAGAGAATACTTAGTGAGATCTATCTAATGGCTTTTGCATTGACATGACTCACTTTATATGTTGTGTTTTAATTTTGTACCTTGCCTCTGGTCTTCTTGGTGCATTGGACTACATGAGTCCCTCCTTAGATGATGGATTGCACATAGCCACGTGCTAAATTGACAACTGGATCCTTTGGAGAATATTGAGGGGATACTAACACACTTACATGGAGTTCATCCCCACCACTTGAAAGTGGTTGTTCCACACTTATATGAGGATGTTGATCCTTTTGATGACATGGCTCCCTTGACAAAATAACCTAGCACACATGGGGTTTGATGTGACCCCTTTTGATGATGAGGTGTTGCACTTTGATAATGATTTGACACCTCTTGATGGTCACACTTGGAACCACTCCTTCAATGACGTATCTTGCATGGACATGACCTTGGGTCTTTTGGAGGATGTTGATGAGTCTTCTTCCACACTTGATTGAGGGTTTTCCACACTTTGTAGAGGGTGTTGGACCTTTACATGATGATGTCACACTTGAAGAGAGGAAGTGACACCTTTTCCATGATCATTGGTCCCTTTGATGATGGTACATTGCACTTTTATGATGGGATGTTGCACCTTTATGATGATTAGACACCTTTTGATGTGACGTCACACCTTTTGGGGGCCACATGGCATTGCAATTTGTGATGAAACGTTGCAACGCTTAGAGACAATGTTTCATGTTTGACCTCCTAGAGGTCACTTTGGAGTGAGCCATTCACTTCATGAGGACACACATGCCACACGTGTGAGATATAGCAAGAATTTATGATGGATGACTTGGATTTTGAGCTACTTTGCGTCATCTTGGAAGCATCGTTGGGGCTCTTAGTGGCCTATCCACTCATTTATCATGTATACTTTATCTATTGTTGTCTTATATCTAGTGTTGGTGAGAGATAAAGGCATTATGTTATTTTTTAGGATTTCTATTGTGTGAAAAGTGTGCTTGATCTCTCATATAAATAAGAGAAGCACTTCTCACTTGTAAATCATTACTCATATTCCTTATGGGAAAAGGAAAGAATTACAACCTAAAAGTGAGAAGTGCATATTTGTTGGATATTCTGAATATGTCAAAGGTTATAGACTTCTTCAACATCATTCCAATGAAATTATTATTAGGAGAGATGTTAAATTTGATGAAAATATCATGTCCTATGAGCCTAATTCGATGTTTGTGCCATCTTCGACCTGCGAGCCTAATTTGACATTTGTGCCATCTTCGACGTCCATGCAATATTCTCTTCCCAAATTTTTTGTTAATGATACTATGCTAGTTGCTTATTCAAATGATGATAATGAGGATGAAAATCCACCTCCGTCTATTCACTTTCCTCTAGTTGAGTCCATTGAACATGAACCGGCACCAATACCAAAATTCTCCTATGGGTCCATCCAACACAAGAAGCAACCAGTGATATTGTTAGTGATCCTACATATTGACGACATGCACTTTCACAATTTCAGTGAACCTCCTCTCTTTTGGCTCAATTTTGAAAGACTCATCATCTAGAAACATTTGTGGAAGCTTATGGCCATCTAGATTAGGACACAAAAATGAATGAAGAATATCGTTCTTTAATGGGGAATGATACTTGGGATCTTGTACCTCTTCTGAAAGGAATAAAACTCGTCAGATGTAGGTGGGTGTATAAAACTAAGTATACATTAGATGGAAGTCTTGAAAGACAAATGGTTTGATTATTTTTCAAAGGATTTTCTTGAGTTGAAGGAATTGACTATAATAAAACCTTTGCCCTGTAGTCAAAATGAATTCCATCCATGTTGTTCTAGCCCTCGTTTCCTCACATAAGTGGGAGGTTCATAAAATGGATGTTAATTTTTCTTCTTGCATGGGGATCTGCAAGAAGAAATCTACATGGAACAACCTCATAGTTGTATTCAGAATGACTCTAGCCCTGTATGCTCCCTTAAGAATTCTCTATATTGTTTTAAGCAAGTTCCTCAAGCTTGATATGTTAAAATGGATAGCTTTCTTCTTGACATTTTATTTTATAGATGTCATTTTGACATTGATGTCTATACCAAGAAAGTAAGAAGACGTCTCATAATACTTGTTCTTTATGTTGATGACCTTATCCTCACTAGCAGTGACCCTAAAATTTTAACCCCTATGAAATCCAACCTTAAGAAGAACTTTGAAATGACAAACTTAGGCTATTTGCATTATTTTGTTGGCCTCCAAGTATTTCAAAACAAAGAATGAATTTTTATTTCCCAATCTAAGTATGCATGTGACCTTCTTCACCACTTTCACATGGAATATTGTAAACCAACCCCTTCTTCCTTCTAGTTTGGAGTCAAACTTGTTGCCACTTGTACTATACCCAAAGTAGATGCCACTTTGTTCCATAAATTAGTTGGTAATTGTTAGACAACTGAGAGGGGGGAGGGGGGGTGAATCAATGGTTACCGTGCTTAAACAACTATGCTTATTTTAAACTCTTTACAAACCACTCAATGACAATCACAATAATGCAGGGAGGTAAGCAATAGAATATTCAACATCAATCACACACATGAAATATACAGAGACAGATATTTCTTGAGGAAACCCATAAAGGGGAAAACCTCTTCTTCTTGATATGATAAGTAATCTTTATTTTCTGTACATTATCATTCTTATGAGCACCAACTCATTGTGAGGCTACCACCTCTGTTTTGCAAGCTGCAACTTGCTGAGAGCACCAACTCTCTAGTTTCTCTAGCACCCACTAGAAGGAAGCACCAACTCCCAGGTTTCTCTAGCACCCACTAGAAGGAAGCACCAACTCCCTAAGTGTTCTGGCACCAACTGGATGGAAGCACCAACTTCCAGTCACACGGGCACTGACCTGTATAAAAAAGAATAATAGTTCTCCCTTGCACCACCCTACCACCCTGGTTTTTCTTACTGCAACTAGATGGAAGATATAAATCCATGTGTTCAAGCACCCACTTGAAACTCTAAGGACAACAGTCCTCCCTAGCACCTCCCTACCACCCTGAAATATAAATATTTTCTTTCTTGAATTTATCACAGTGATACAACATTTATCTATGGCTTACCAGTCTCATCATTGTTCTACTACACTGATCTGATATGCCTGCATCAGTGTCTCTCTCCTCGCATCTGTTGTTCTTTTTGTTCTTCTCTCAGATATGCATTTATGTTCCTTGCTTCTTCTACTCTTTATGATCTGTGTCTTATTTCCATTCTATGCACCACGCCTCTTCTGTGTGCTTTATCTCCTACACACGGCATGCTTCTACCCGCATGAAACAAACTCAACAGCCACATCATCTCTTCTCTGTTCTGCGTTTTTATATTCTCTATGCACCAACTACATTCTATCCTCAATGCCTATGCATGCTCTTCACTATGCCATTGTTCTAACCTGCATGTTGTTCACTACATCTCTTCCTCCAAACTACATAACTAACTCACGGATCTACTTCACTTCTTTGTTCTGCATGTCTTTGTCACGTCGAGTCCTCTACCTGATCATCATCAAAACTCTTCATATTCTCTGGCAGTTATACCCAGTGTGTTCATCATCAGTGGGCTTTATGCTGAGATTCCTTAGTTTCTCTGGCAGTCAAAATTCTTTGTCTTCTCTATCAGTTACAACCAGTCGACTATGACTTCTTTGGCTTCTAAGCCCCTTCCTTCACGTGACCACGGGCGATGATCAAGCGCTTATTCAAAAAGGTGCTTCTTGTTTTTTGTCTAGTGAGCCCTAGCTCTGTTTCACAATATGACCTTGGGCTATGAGCTTCATGTGACCACGTGATTGCGGGTGCATCCATAAGTGGTTTGAGGGCAACCCACTTTTCTCCCTGCAATTCACTACGAGCCTCCATGTGTCCTTTCTCCAAAACCATGGTTTCAATTGCGGCCCGCTTACGAAAAATTAAGGCCCGAGCATGTTCTGGCCCCGCAATGGACCAAAAACGTCGATATCACGATCTTGACGGTGCTCCTAAATGCATTGTTCAGATCTATCCTCTCAAGTCTATGGACTAGATCTCTCCTTCCTCCATCAACAACTGAGGTCAAATCGCGACCTCGCGTGTCGGGTGTTTGAACGTGAGCCAACTCGGACTCTTTCAACTCTCGATATCCGAAATACTCTGTGTCAGATCAACGGTCCATGATCCTATGTGATCCGATGGCCCAGATCTCGTTGGGACATCGCGTTTCGTGAACTTGGAGGACTACTCACCTCCTTTCTCCTGACTTTCGATTTTTTGAAACCTGCTCCAAATCAACGGCCCACAGCCCTCTATGATCCAATGGTCCAGATCTTATTAGGACTTCACGCTTCGTGAAGTTGGAGGACTACTCACCTCCCTTCTCCCGACTTCTGATTTTTCAAAACCTGCTCCAGATCAACGGCCCACGATCCTCGGTGATCCGACAGTCGAGATCACGTCGGGACTTGGCATTTCACGATGTCAAAGGTTAGCTCACCTCCCTTCTTTTGATTCCTGATTTCTCGATATCTGCTTGCGTCGGATCGATAATCCATGACTCTCCACGATCCAACGATCCAGATCAAATCATGAATTCTCATTTCGAGAGTTCCTACAACTCTCACCTATGACTCTTCTAATTCGTGAGTCAGCGAAATGTTGATCTCTCGCCACGTGTCCTTCCCAACATCAACGGATAGGATCGAATCCACTCTACCCCTTACAAATATTCTGAAGTTCGATTCTTCGACATCCTGGATCTGCTGCCACATGTCATCCCTGTCGATGGACGATTCAGATGACTTCAGAGCTTGTCTCCTACACTTTCCTTAGGATCTAACAGTTGTTGGTCCACGCACTTAAATCTAACGGTTGATATATGTTCTCCTCTTATGTGCGCTCCTCATGTCTAGACTCTGATCAGACAACCATTGTCGCTCCTCCTCCTGAGCTTACGCTTCCTCCTGAATTGGAATAATGTCTAAGTCAAAGGCCTCGACCTTTGATCCTTCTACAAGTCCTGATGACTTGGACCTCGTCTGTGCTTCTAGAAACTGTTATCTCTTTTGAGCTTTCTCGTCTCTGCATACTATTCACTTCTCCTGAACTTATTATTTCCCTATTTTCAATCATTGTTGCTTTCCTCATTACTGCATTTCTTGCCTGTAAACATACCATCTTCGTTGATGTTCTTGCCATCAATGACAAGCACACTCTGCCTATAAACATGCCAACGATCTCCCCCTTTGGCATTGATGGAAACCCTAAAGGACTGCATTGTTCTACTTAGATCTCCAATTGTAGCATCCAGAACACACCTTTTCTCCCCCTTTGACATCAATGTCAAAGAAAATATGCTCCCCCTGAGATGTTGTGGTACCTTTCGTAGGTATTAGATATTCAACCAACACAAACTCCCCCTGACAGGATGGATTCTTTTATTTGAGTCTTGCAGGGTATTTGTATCTAACTTAGAGTCTTCTCCTTCTGATTCTTGGACCTCTTCATCTTCAGCTTCAATTGTATCCTCTATAGAAAACTCAATATTTCTCACCTCTCTTACTGGGACTCCTTTATCAACCTTTTCTTGTCATAGTTGAATGACTCCCCCTGTCACTCTTCTCTGATCTTATATTACAACAACTTCATTTTTCTTCCATTATTCCTATCATCCAAGGTTTTTATGACCATATTCATCACAAGAAAAAACCATTACAAACACTCTCATACCTGCATTCCCTTTTTACAAATGAAGGACGTGCATCAGGTTTCTTAAGAGTACTAATTTCTTCCTTGTTGTATCCAAGACAGGATTTGTCATTTAGTGATCTCTTACTATCCAATATCTCAGCCAGGATCATGGAACTGTTCAAGAGCTTGATTAGGGTGTTTGACTTCTACACTTGATTTCTAAGATTCACAACTTCTACTTCCAGCTTATGACATGATTCTTCTTCTACTTCTTCTTTTCTTGCATGGGAGGCTTCAGTATCAACATCATTATCTGTCCTTATGCCTTTAGCCACCACTTGTCCTGAGTTTACGTTTTTTACCTTACAATCTTTGGACATGAACACCTCTTCAAAGCCTCTGTCACACATTTGACTTATACTGAGCAAATTATGTTTCTGACCATCTACAAGCAGAACATCATGAGAATATCCTTTGCCAATACTCGAACTCACCATCCCTTTGTTGGCATGTTTTACAAAAAGCGTGTGTTTATCATTGATGGCAAGAACAACACTGACTATGGCAAGAACATAAAGCACAACAGAAGGCGAGAAAGCTCGGGAGGAGAATCGAGCAGTTTGCAGAGATCAAAGCTCAGAAGGAGAACAGATCTTAGGTGTCATATCTGAGCGCGAGGACTGACTGTCATTGGATTCATAAGAACGAGCATGACCTTTAAGTGCAAGGTGAAGCGAGCTTACAAAGTCCTGAAAGTAGGGGGACCACTCATCACGAGGAGGACTCGTGGCAGCAGATGAGTAGATTCGGAGAATCACGAATCGGGAGAACTGCATCGAGCAGTCCGCAGATATCATGAAACGTAAAATCCCGATGGCTTCTGGACCGTTCGATCCGAAGGAAAAGTATGTATATTTTAACCTTGTACAATATCTATTGTAAACAGATATTCAGTAAAGGAACAAAAAAGATACAATGGAAAATACAAACATTACACAGAGATTTTTCCCATGGAAACCCAAACTGGGAGAACTAGCATATTCTATAATATTCATCATGTTACAATGTTTACAATACAAAATACATATAGGAGCCAGCGGCATTCAAAACCCTAACCCAATAATCTGGATTAGTCCAAAACCCTAATTCTTTAACCAGAAATAGAAAACCATCGGCAAAGAAACCATGTGCTGAAAAACCACGTAAATATAAAGCGGTCCCGAGGCAGAAAAAATGTGGTCCTGAATATAATTTAACACATACCCAACAGGTAGCAGATGATGAGTTTCACAGAATCGCTAATCAGGAGAAGGGAGGTGAGTAGTGCTCCAACTTTGCGAAACACGAAGTCGCGATAAGATCTAGGCCGTCAGAACAGGAAAGGAGTCATGATTGTTGGATCACTTTAAGTGGAAGGACGGGATAGCGAAGATGGAGAGTCGTTGGATTTAATCCAAACCAAAGCTTCATCATAGAAATGCAGTCGTTGATCCAAGAAGGACACGTGGTGGGAGATCAACATTTCGTTGATTCATAGAACGGGAAATCCATAGGAAGGAGTTGTGAAAAATCACAAAGCACCTGTTGGTGTAGCTGGTGGTCACCGTCGTTGGTCACATGAGGGGAAGGAGCTAGCGTAGCTAGGCTCTATTTCGTGATCAAGAGTTGGAAGAGTTAGAGGGACTCGCAACAAAACTCACGAAACGTGAAATTGCGAAGCGCCTTTTTGGCGTAGCCTGTGGTCACCGTCGATGGTCATGTGAGGGGAAGGAGCTAGTGTAGCTAGGCTCTATTTTGTGATCGGGAGTTGGAAGAGTCAGAGTGACTCACAGCAAAACTCGCGAAACGCAAAATTGTGAAGTGCCTTTTTATTAGGCCCGTGGTCACAGCTAGTGGTCACTTGGAGAGGCATCTTGCACCTGGTGCCAGTTCACGTGGGTACAGTTCACGATGAACTGTTGATCTCTGGTTTCACCTTCTAGCAATATCTCAACCGTTCAAAATCTTTGACAGCCGCAAAATCCAAAAACAGACTGGTTGTAACTGACAATGAAGATGAAGAGTCGAGACAGCTAGAGAAGCCAAAGAAGCCTTGGATAACGACCACTGGTGATGAACAGATTTAGCATAACCGCCAGAGAAGATGAAGTGTTGTGATGATGATTTGGCAGAGGACTCAGGATGAGAAAATCATGCAGAACAGAGAAGTAAAGGTGTTCTGTTGAGGTGCAATGGATGTGGAGGAAGAGCTGCAGTGAACAACCAGTACGGTAGTACAATGACGCGGCGAAGACCATGTAGAGGCATTGTGCATAACATGCAATTGGTACACAAAGAATATAAAAATGTAGAGCAGAGAAGAGAGTGTGTTGTGGTTGTGCACAGATAGAAGAAGAGCAACGCATAGAAACAGAACAGTGTTGAAGCGGAACAATCCAAAGAATTTGAAGAAGGAAAAGGAGACATGGAGTTGTAATAGACCAAATCAGAGACAAAGCAAGTAAGTAAAGTTTTCTAAGATTCAATAAGGGTGGTAGGGTGGTGCTAGGAAGGATTGCAGTCCTCTAAATTCTAGTTGGTTCTAGAAGATAATCTGGGAGTTGGTGATTCCATCTAGTTGGTGCTAGAGAAATATGAGAGTTGGTGTTCTTTGCAAGTTGTAGCTCGCTATCAGAGGTTGTAGCCTCATATTTGATTTAGAGCTAAAATATTGTGATGTACATGAAAGTTGGAGCTTGACTGACATCCTAAGAAGAAGAGGTTTTCACCCTTTATGGGTTTCCTCAAGAAAACCAGTGTCTCTGTGTATTCTGTGTGATTGATCATTGTATATCTATGCATGTTAAGGTAACAAGAAACACA
>ML807760.1:0-17596 GCA_009831015.1 Picea engelmannii | reverse complement strand
ACTCTTCAGACGAAATTTCTTCTACGTTTTCATCTTGAGATGGTTCTTGTTCTTGTTCTTCTTCCTCTTCACAATCTATGTAGAATAATTTCTTCTCACCACACTTATGTCCCTTACTGTACTTGCTGTCACAATTAAAGCATTAACCTTTTGCTTTTCTTTCCTCCAATTGTTGAGGTGTCAACCTTGTAGGTTGAGGTGCTTTAGAAGAAGGAGCATTGTTCTCTCTATAGATGTTAGGATTGGTCCTTTTAGTAGTCATAGCCATATTTTTACTTTCAACATTTCTTGCCACCTTAAATGCATTCTGCAATGATTTAGGTTCCCAAAGGCGAACCTCATGTTGAAAGTTATCCTTTAAAGTTCCTATGAATACATCAATCAATTTCTCATCTGGAATATCAGTTACCTTTATATTCAATCTTTGGAAGTTCTCAATGTGCTCGGTAATTGAACCATTTTGCTTGAGATTTATCAATTGGCTAAAGAAGGTATTGCTCCTTGTATCCTCATAGTGTGCTATCAGTTCTTCCATGAAATTTGTCCATGTGACGAGTGATTTGCGAGAAAAAAGCCATCGATACCATACAAATTGATTAGGTTCTAAATATAAAGAAGCAATTTGTACCTTTTGTGTATGTGGCACATTATGGAGATCAAAGAATTGCTCGATCTGAAGTATCCATGTGATTGGGTCCTTGCCATCAAACTTCCTCATATCAATCTTAGGAACGTGGTTGGTCTTCAAACCAAAGTTGGAGTTTCTCCATTCTTGATTCACCTTCCTTGTGTCCTCATCATGAATTTCATGGGATGCATTTCACTTTCAGGTGTCTTCTCTGTTACAAAATTTTTCAATACGTCCATGATCTCCCCTTTTAAACTCTCCATCATCTCTTGTAGTTCATCTTTTGTTACTATCTTGTTTTGTAAATCATTTATGTCCCTATGCATTTCTTCACCTTCATGAAGAGTCCAAGTAGGATTTTCTGGAGGCTTATTTGGTGTAGAAGTTCCCTTTTTGGGTGGCATGTTGGCCAAGTATCACTTTTGAACTTTGATTTTGAGGTGGTTCTGCTAGACAAGATTTCTTCTGTTGTATCTCCCAAGTTTCGGCCCTTATGGGTATGAAACTTTCTTTTATGTAGTTCTCTGATATTTTTTCTCTACAATGCCATAGGTCTGATCAAAATTGGATGTGCCAAGTGGAATTTACGGTAACTTCCCCACAACTTGCCGATTTTTGGCCTTTCCAGGAGATCTCACTTCTATAGCGTGCCCCTCACAAAATAATTGATATAAAATTCTAAAACTCGCACCAAAAATACTACAGACTATCCACGATCCAATGAAACCAGTCCCACTCAATTTGGATACTCTAGGAAGAAGTTATGAATGTTTTACCTGGAACACCTTCTTGAGACTAGTCAATAGGACGAGTCAGATAACCTATATTACACAAGGTGTATCTACAAAATTATGATGACTCAGAAGCTGAACTTTTTACCATAGATACCTTGCTAATTTTTGTAGATATTCTCCAGATTTCAGGGTCTGAAACGTTACAAAAAAAAATTTATAGCGAAAATTCCGCAATGACTCAGTTCAAGATGATTCCTTAACCCTATCTTGTACAAGCTATATCTCCGAAAGTATAAGGCCTCAGGAGCTTAATTTTGAACCCAACGTAGCTTGATTCATCTACTAAATATCATCCAATCCATTCCTTCTGAAACATTGTAGAAAAAAAGTTATAGCGAAAATTCCAAGGTGTCTCAGATGTAGCAGCGAAACCCCACGACCTTGAGATCTGATACCATATGTTAAGAACCAAATATCAATATAGCATAGAAAAACCTCAGAAAAAGTACTCAACGCCTTGAAAAAGAGATAATTTCAGAAAATAAGCCTCTTCGAGGGGGAAACCTCCTTTTACCCCACTTAAATGTTCAAGTACAAGATGATTCAAAATGAAAATGTCTCCTTGGTATATATAGGAGACTAAGAGGTATAATTACAACTAATGGCCTAAAGCTGACATAAATAAAATAACATTTCTAATATAATATGCCCTAATTAAGGGGTAATGAGCCAATATTAGGGCTTAACAGTTGAAAACATACCGAATGTTCATTATCCCAGGAAAAAAACCATGTACAAAGCATAGAAGATACAACTACGCGGTATGCAGATCAATTGCTAAAGAAAACACTTCCACCCATAAACAAGAGTGCTTTGGACATCGAAATATCTTTCAAAAAGTGCAACTATCTGCATATGATGAACAAGAATATGGTTTAATAAAACACAAGAACAAACTCCAATTAAACACAACACTTACACTATGCATGAAGCATACACTATTAGAAAACAAGCACACAAACTAATTTCATTTGTCCAACAAAAATAACTGAATATCCATATATGAAAATGTAAAATAAGAATAAGTTTCTAATCTTCCTTGTCATATAGCACGCAACGCACGAGATTTCTTACCTTATGACATAGATTTGTAGAATCCCAACACCACAATTCATTCATCTCACAACACACAACACCTTCGTCTTTCTAAACACCTTTTTTTCCTATTATCCTTTAATTTTCTTCACCGTAAACACTTTCTATAAGAAACCCTGACCCGCTTAAATTGCCTCTGCGAAAAAACAAAACAATAATAAGCCATTTCAAGCAATAACAGACCAAAAGTAGGTGCACTATGCACGAGGGTTTTTCCCTCTACACATTTGACCGTTTTCCACCTACCTAGTTTCTGTTAGCAACAAAACAGAGCTAATTGCACTATGCATGCAACCAAACTGGGTCAAAGCAAGATAGTGGATGCACAAGATTTCTTATCATCTTGCATTGATTTGTACAAGCCCAAATTCATGTCTAGTAAGTCGCTAGTTGCAACACTTGCAACTTCTGAAGAACCTCGTCTCTCTGGCTCGTAGCTACTATATCAAGTTAAAACGCAAAGAACTCAACATTTTCTTAAATAAACAAACTCAATAAAAACTCCTTGCAATCCATAAATCCCCCGCACAATATCTTGTCATACATTACACATAAATCTATTTATATTTATTAAAATCTGTGTACACATTGTATAATAATAAATGCATTTTCATATTATTTTCCCTGCAACTTTCAATGTCTCCATTCAATAGCTGACACAGTGGCAAGCTTTGGGAACCGATATCGTCTCTGAACTTTGACACTCATACCTACACTCCTTCCAACCATGCACTACAACTACATAGTTAAATTGCTTATTAAATTGTCATCGTCGGCCTGACAATAAGATCTTTTTTTGAAGGACCAATCACAAGCCAGGAAATAAAATTGAATTGCTAGCACCAAAGTTAAACTATAGAAAAAAGCCATAAAAAAATCTCAATGCAAAACCCATTGCTATAGTCGCCGACCTTCGACAAGGACTAATACTGATGTTTGTGTTTGTTACTATCATCAAATTACACAAATAAATATGAATAGGTAGTGGCATCCTATCATCTTAAATTCGAGAAGAATAATGATATGTGCTTTTGTTCCATGCCAAGTCCCTCTTAGCCTTTAGTGAACTGAAAATAATGTGTAGCCAATTCTCTTCAACTCTCGTACTTCTCATTATACTTGTGCTTGCATGCATACATGTGATAAACATCTTATATACAATATTCCATTGTCCACATGGCACTCACTAATAACGTGTGTCACTTCTAATCTAGATCATCAAGCACATTAGTTTTATCTTATGTTTGGGAATATTAGCACACCCACCTTTTTAGGTGATCAAAGTTAATTAGCTTTGTTTAGATGATCAAATTAGATAGACTCAACACATGTCTAATTGACACGTTTCTAAGAGTCACAAGATTAAATTCACTTATTTTTCATGTCCAAAGTAAATTATTGGGATCCATTTCATTTAACACATTTATCGTTGTAGATTGCATAAATATGTATCGTGTAATTTTTAAATGGATCCATTATTTTTAATTCTCAATTCTTATTATACTCCCTGTGAGATCGAGCTCTTCAAAATCATTCCAATGACATAAACCACAATGATAGTGCACATAACTTGAATTTATGCCATTATTTGTAGGTCAGTGTAACACCCCCTCTCTAAACCTCTGATTATATGTAATTAATTCTAATTAATGATTTCCATGCTATGGCATGCAAACACTGTAATTGTATTTATGTTTGATTAATAAAGCCAACTAGCTGACTGATGGGTGAAGCCTTAAAATTATTGGCCATGATACTACCAAGGTAAAGAATGGGAAACCTATAGAGGGGTTCATTGTGCTAAGATGATGCAATGACCCTTTGCTGAAGTAATTGAATTGGAAATAACATATTCTTTCCCTTAGCCCTGATTTCAAGGCAAATCAATTAATGAGGGAGGATTGGTGTATGAGCAACCAACCACCCTCAATGAATGGGAGTATGGAGGTCTGACTAGGATAGAAACAACTTTCAACCAAAGGATAGCATGAAATACCTCATGAGTTCCCATGATTTACCCATGGGTGCTTTCTAACAGAAGGAAGTGGGACATGTCGAGAAACTTCCCAAGAGATTACGTGCAAGGAATGCATGAAAGGGCATGAGGGGGGAACTGAAGAGAATATGCCCAGAAGGAGAACTCAAGGAGATTTCACGGGGGTCTTAGAGAAAGGAGTTGGTCGTAGGATTAGTCTGAGAACCCAATAACCCATCCTGAGCTGAGAGGTTGCGAGCTTGATGCTGGAAGGCATCCGATAAACCTCGAAGAGGCCCGAGATAGGAGACGCGAGCCTAAAGAGTTCTCTGGTGGTATCATGGCTTGCCATGGGGGTGGCCTATAGCCAAAGTGACTGAGCACGCAGAGCCTATGGTTGGGTGGAAAGGAGAACACCCACAGTCAGTTGGTTGGTTGCAACCTCTAACCAGATAAGTATCTCATATACATGTGTACTAGAATGGAAATGTATGGTAAGATTGATTGTAATTGTATTCATGGATGTGTATGTTTGTATGATGAATAGATTGATTTCTCATTACAAGTCTGTGTGTTTGAGTAATGATAGAATATTATAAACTATTTTTTTCTACTAATGTTGTCTTGAATGGATAGATATGCCAATACAATCTCAAAGGAATCCATGTATTGTGTGCAAGTGCTCATGTTATGGAATGTTTAAGCTATTCGAGTCTGTGTACTTGAATGATAATGTATATGTATGGAATTTTATGTGTATTGCACACCTGAACAGGAGAACCTTGTACTCTATCCTGAATTATAACATTATGTATTGTCCTAAAATAAAGAAAGTAAACGTGTGAGTGAGTTACATGTGTGCATAGTAGGTTATTTGTTGCGGTGTGTTGCATGTGAAAAGGGATCCAGGCAGATAAACTATGAGATGAATGATAAAGTCCAGGAGTAAATGTATTAGCCAGTTTGGAAATGGACTACAGAGTCCCTGAAGGCTTGGTAAGACCTTAGAAAAGACTTAGAAGATCTCCTTGAATGACTAAGTTCAAGATCGAACTGTTAACCCACAAAAATCCTATGTCCTGAGCGTATGGAATCACAATCATCGATTTGAAGCAACGAGATGATCTCGACTATTAGAGGGAAGGTCTAATTGATAAAGAACTATGTTTCGAGCTTGAAGGAATCACAACTGTCGTATCGACACAACAAATAGATCTTGACCTTTCTTTAGAGTAGGCTATGATGCCTGGGGAAGTTGTATTCCGAGTCATTGATAGTCGTTGATCTATCATAGGATTGAGTGGTGAGACGATCTTGACCGTTAGTTAGAATTGGTAGTCAGAGTGACGAGGATGCTAGAATGGTGCCCAACACATCCTTAAGGATAATACGTGTCAGTACCTAATTTGTCAAAGGGTTGAGGATGGGCCCTTGTTGTACTCATGCCTTCAAAAGGTCACTTCAATCGTCAACCATTGGATTTGTAGGTGGACAGATCTCTACCGTTAGTCAGAGTAATCCATGGCTAGGATGGGATGAGACTTTGAACCGACTAGAGTCATTGATCCATTAGAGCATGGATGTAGCATATCTACCTTCGTTGGATCTAGATGCCATTATATCGGGGCGAAATCCGTTGAAAAGAATTGGTCAGAGTTGACTTTCAGAGCAAATGGGAGGGTGCGTTTGAACGAAGTCCGAAGCCATTGGAGTAATGAGAGAAGAGTGAACGTTTGGAGTCCAAAATCTTGGGTAATATAAGGTCCCACATATATTTAATAATATTAAAGTCATCTATTTTGTGATTGGCAGTCGGAGTAATGAGAGGAGTGCAAACATTTCAAGAGCAAAGACCTCGAGGTAATGGCACGAGTTGACGTAATATTTAATATATATAATGATTTAACGTAAATTTCAAAACCTTTTTGGAGTTGACTTTCAGAGTAAATGGAAGAGAGTGTTTGAATGAAGAGCGAAGCTATCAGAGCGATGGAGTGAGTGATAAAAGAGCCCCACACATATTTTATAATATTAAACTTTGCTTGGTTGTAATTGGCTATCAGATAAATGAGAGGGGCACACACATTTCAAGTATGAAGACCTCGGGGCAATGAGTTGGGTTGATATAATATTTAATATATATAATAATTTAACGCAAACTGCAAAACCTTTTAGGATTTGACCTTTTCGTAGTTGAATTTGAAGAGTTTGGACCACGACTCTTAAGGGTTCAGAGTACAACTCGAAAGAGTTTGGAGTATAATTCCGAAGAGTGTTGAGTATGATATTTTGAGTATTATAATGTTATAAAATATGCAATATTGCACGTGAAGGAGATATAGACCATTGATCTCCTACCAAAGGACTTAAGAGGGTGATGTGGATGGTGCCATGTGTCAAGCAAGGGTTGTGCCACGTGTTGGACATGCAGTTTTGGATGCAATGTTGGGAGAAAAACCTAAGTATAAGGAAAGTGCACAGAAGGAAGGAAGTGCACAGATGGAATAAAATGCGTAGATGGAAGAAAGCGTGCATGAGGAAGACAACGCACAGATAGAAGAATAAAGCAAGAGAGCGAGAGAAGAAAGTGAGAGAAAAGGATGACAACACGACATTCCAGAAATAACAGAACAACCGAAAAGTTGCATGAAGAGTGAAAAGCAAAAGGAAGCAGTCGAAAAAACCAGTCAACTGAGCTGGCCATGCATTGCAATAGTTTTGGGATAAATCAACTAGGGTTTTAAGCCCTAGGTTTTGAAGTATAATTAGGTAACAGAATGGGAGATTAGAAGGGATGGAAAACGAGAGTATGCCAGAGTCGTGAATGTAATAGGTGGTTATCAAGAAAACAAATGAATAAAGAAAGAGTTTAGAGATGATATTGTGTCTTGTGGTATCTATTTGTCTATGTGTGCTTATGAATTATGTTGCTATGCTTCATAGACCAGACTAGTTTATGAATGAATTGTGGCATAATATTCATGACTGTAACTGTGAAGAATCTCTGTAATAATCAGAACTATGCTAAGCAGAGGAACCTAAAGGAAAGTAATACTAACTAGAGTTGAATTGCATACATAGATAAAAGAAGGAACAATGACTTGAGTATATGCCTCCCTTTCCCTTACTACTGCAGAAGCCTGGTTCTTTTAGTCCCAATAGATACATCGAGTGAGACTTCAGTTGCGCAAGCAGGTGATGTTGAAAGGTCCGGTGTCTGGTGGGGTTGTTGGTTATAGTTAAACCGAACCTTGGGTCTTACAACCCGTGCACAAACAAGTTAAGCCAACACCACATGTCATGATGACTTTTCACCAACATGAAAGAATCCATGGGAAGATGAATGATACGTGTCAGGTGGCGACGGTGCCACATGTCCAACAAAGATTCTTCCACATGTCAAGGTGACTCGGGGTTCTTGAGATAGAACCCCATGTTAAGTTATGAAGGCCACATGTCACCCCAGGTGTATGGTAGTGGCAGGGCCATGTGTCAGAACAAGTGACAGTTAGCGTGTCCTAAGGGATGACGCATGTCGAGAGTTGATTGGTTGTTGTGACAAGAGTAGGCCCATTTGGGCAGGAATTCTGTTAAGGTGTTTTCTTCGATCTCAACTGTTGATCGAAGGAATAAGGACCAAACCTTCGTCATCCATCGGAGTGGGTTGCGATTTCAGAGGAGATACATTCCAACGGAATGACTCTGAGAGATGATCCAGGCCATTGATCGGAGACGGTACATGATCAATCGACAATCGTCGATATGGAAGGTTCGATAGAGAAAGGGCTTGATAAACCATGTGTAAGGTGCCACATCAATTCCATGTCAGATGACGCCAATGGTAGCTAGCCACGTGGAAATGAGGCAGATGTGGTGAGTGTGGACCCCAAAACTTTAAGGGGTCATAACTTTTGATCCAGAGCTCGGTTTGGAGCATGGTGACAACTGTTGGAAAGATCTTAATGAGGAGAAGAGAATGGTGCCCTTGAGAATATGTATTGAGGTGATTGAGGAAAAAAACAAAATTTTAATATTTCATCCCTTAAAAAGGTACTTAGGGGGTTGGGTGTGTTACACTCAAATATTTTGAACAATATGATGTTCTGGTTTTGTAATTTGTTTGTGGATTTTTCTTTGGTTTATTATTGTTGTGATTAGATGTTGATGGCCACTCACTGGAATCTTTAAGTTGTTTCTTCACTTTGTATTTGGGTTAATTGTCTGTAATACACCAATCCCTCACACATTCCTAAATTATTTTTGCACTCTTAATGATTAAATAACATAAGCTCCCATTGGGACAAATTGTTGTTCATATAATCATTGTCCCATCACATTGAACTAATGCAACTAGCATGACTACTTTGTATTATCACGACTTAGATAACCAGGGACTTGATCCTCCCCTAACCCTGTTAAATGGTATTAGATTATCAAATGACTCTAACATATTATTGGTCATTGGTATCTTAGTGGTTTTTAAGGTTTTTAGGTTTGTGCAATGCTCTCCAAGTTCAATAGATCTAGGTAAAGTGAGTTCTTATCAAGGTATGTTCAGAGTACTAAAGGAACATAGGTGATCCTACTCACACCAATCACCCTTTCACATACTTATTACGAATAAAGATGATATAAAGAAATTCCACTAACTCTACACATCTCATGTTTTGTCATGCAGTCTATGACTGAAGAATCTCTTCAAAAATAACGTGAGGAGAAGTGAATCAATTTGTAGATTTATTATCAAGAATAATGTCCCAATTTGAACCTATGACATATAGTTAGGCTAGATTATGTTCATTTGGTATCCAAAATCCCTTCAATGCAAAGATCAATGATAAAATTTCATTGTTTGAAGCAAAAAATGATTATAAAGCACTCAACGAGTGGCTCAGTGTGTTATAGACCTATCTTTATGTCAAAACCTCAATCATGAAAAATATTAATTTTGTGATCATGATGATGCCTTTGACTTCCAAGGCTTGTTAGAGAGTGCACAATCAACAACGTGAAGAGTGTGGAAAGCCAATCACTATGCGGGGTAAATTTTTATAAGAAATATGCATGAGGATCTATCATATAAAGTATCATCAAGCTCAATATATGAAGTGGTTGATTGAACATCAAAGATGAGGATATTAATCTTATTCTCAAGGATTGGATTAGGTAAGACTAGTACATCAATCAAAAGCTAGAATTACAAACCATAAATATACTCGTGTATGGCCATAGATTCACACAACAGACTGAGTAGAATCATAGGATAAAAAATGTGCTAACTCTTCTAGTGATCAATGTGACCAGCAATGCAACATAGTTGATCATAATAGATAGTCAAAGAAGAAATAGGGTGGTCATGGTCAATGTTTCTTTTTTCAAACCACATAATTCATAACTTCTCAAACCATTTGGTGATCAAATCATTTTTATAAAAAAAATTATATCATTTATCTTAGGTGATAACCCATTGTTACTACTTTTAAAATTTGGAAACAACATCATTTCATTAGTGTCACATGTGCATCTCCTAGTAGAATATTTAGAGAAAAAAACAAACTTTCATATCAACTAGACTGAACTTACAAAAGAAATAAATGACAATGGAAAATATATTTAGAAGTACATGGAAAAATTCTACACACTAATATACAATATGATATACCACCTACTTGTTGAAAAAAGTGAAAAAATAATACAAGTAAAGTGTTAAAAACATCTTCTTTTCCTAAATAATTTTACATGGCTTCAATCTAAAATTCATGGTTTTCTCGAGAGTAGTTTCTATTAACTAATCATCTGTATGTAGTGAAAATTCCCTGAAATTTGGGATGCATGATCATTTATTTGACAAAAATATTACAAAAAACTATTATATGTTCATGGAAAATGTTTATATTTAGGCTAAAAATATAAGTGTGTGCATAACCATAATCATAAATTAGGCTACAAGTTTTTATTTTTATTTTTAATGAAAATATGAAAAAAATTAGCCTAAATTTCTTCGAAAAAAAATAAAATTTATCCAAATTGGCGAAACTTCGCTTATAAAGAAAGCATTTGTCATGGTTCAAACAAAGTTTCACAACCTAATAACAATCTACATCTGCAAAAGAAGACAAGGTGAGTCATTGCTAACACCCAAAGGATGTTAAGGCAACTAATAAGTGGTGTGATAATCATAATAAGTGGCATGGTGATCATAAAACTCCCAATCATGACAAAACATAATGTTTCTTTTGCCAAACTCTTTTGACATTAGTTGTAGAACCTCTTGCATAGGATCAAGACAAGAGAAAACAAATTGTAATCCCAACACATAAATCCTTTAGTTTTATTGTCCTCACAATGCACCAATACTAAACTCCCTCAAAAAGCACAACTTAATTATATTAAGAAAAAATTACTTGTCCCACAACCATATGTGTGTTCATCAAATCCCTTTCATTATCTACAACTGGAGTCAAAAGAGTCTCATCCCCTCAATGATTCCCTTGCAATTGAAATCATCTACCCAAGATCACCCATACCCATACAACATCGAATGTCCTGGTTTAGGGAAAGAAGCACACATTTGGAGATTTGAAATGTGTTGGTCAGACAACATTTGTGGGGAAGGCATGGAGTCTATGAATTACACCCTTGGACTCTTGTCCTCAACATCAAAGGGAGACTTTTTCACAATCCCAAGGTCAATCATAATCAAAATATTTATTTGATGTCTGCAAGATAGTGGCATAAGTTGAAAAGTCACACACACTAAAAAACCATTTTCTTGATAATTTGATTGACCACACATAAATCTGTTGTTGCACCTATGCAAATATCTTTTGTCACGCAACCCACATACCAAAAAGTAATTCATATTTATTCTAGAGGAATACACCGATGTCTTCAGAGGTCATGGTGGATTTCCACTCGCTTACTAGGTAAAACACAACTTTGATTTTATTCCTAAAGTTTTGTTACGAAATAAACCTTTGTATCATAGCTCTTTGCTAAAAAACAATGAAATAATGAGATAGATACATTAGACCTTAGATATGTGGCATCCCCGCCCAACTCTCCCAGCCATGGGATAGGTGGTCATGAAACATGGCTTTCAAATTCTAGGGTTGGGCGATATCATGACAATATCAACTTAGGAAGCCTCCCATGGAAGACCAAAATGAAATAAAATGTAGGTGCATGTGAAATAATTAAAATGCAATGGAATTAAACTAGCATGGATTAACATAATTTCACAACAACCAATGCTCATTGCCATATTTAAGAATAATCACACATGGCATGTAAAATACATAGATTTTCATAACATGAAGATAACATTAATTTTGTATATTCATAAAAAATGACAGGGCACTTATCTTTTGATAAAAGTTGGTCCAAGAAACTAGATACATACGAGATATTTTCCACCCAATAGTAGGTATCCATTGCAAATACTAGCCCCAAGCTAGGTTTCGAGGACACCAAGACCAAGGAAACAAGCTACATGCTTCTATATCTCTCAACCCAACCAATTTTCTCTCATGCTCAACCAATCTTCTCACCATGGAGCACTTCGGGCATCTCAGCTAGCCATCAAATAACCATAACACTCTCTTCCACTACCTCACACAATACGAGGAATGTTTTCCTTCTACTCAACAGTCCCTTGGGCATATCCTTTCCTCCAGTGCTCTTTAGTGTGGGAAAAAGGAGTCCAATGTGAAGTATGCTTTATGAGAATTTCATGCAAGAATAAAACATGGCTCTGAGGCATCGAAACAGGAGGGAATTCACAATGGGTGATGGTTTCCTAACTTTCCTAGCCTTTATGCTCACTTATAGGCATATACCTTTAACTTTCCTAGCCTTTATTCTCACTTATATGCATATATCTTTAACTTTTCTATCCTTTATGCTCACTTATAGGCATATATATTTCCTCCAAAGTCTATAATTTCCTTTTCATTGTGCTGATTTTCGGTCAATATCGTGATTGGTTCATGGTTAGAAATGGAAAATAATGCATGAAAATGTAGAGTGTGAACATGAGAATGATATAATGTTAAGTACCTGAGTAGATCTAAAAATACAATCACCACAAATACTAAATACACAATAGATCCACAGAGCAATATAGAAGAAACCACACTTTTATTATAAGAAAACCCTTGAGGAAGGGCAACACCATACAATGGATCCTATTGTGGAAGGTATCCTCTCCCGTTCGCTTGCCTCTTCGAGGGGGCTTCCTCCTATTGAGCTACCACTCGAAATACAAAAATTCTCTTCATGTCCCATTACATTTCTTGAACCCCTTTATATAGTGCTACCAACAACCTAAGATCATTCTAGAGAAGGAACCTTCTAGTAAGTCCTCTTACATTTATTATATCTAACTACCATAGTGGGCCTTATCCACCTTACATTGAGTGGCCTCCACTATTATCACCATGGGCCCTCCGGGCCCTCCACTACCTCTCTAGATACCTAACATATAATGAATTGATTGATTGTCAATGACATAATTGAGGGAAATGATGGCTGACATTACTTCTAATAGGACAAATGTTAGACTCTTACACTTTCCCATGATTATTTTACTCAGCCTATGCTTCTGTAACTACATGAGAAGACTTCCCCACCAACATTTTACATGCATTCAATGATTGGTTTTATAAGTCAATGCAGGTGTATGGCTTCATTTAAGTCACATGGTGGAAAATAGATGAGATCCAAGGCTAACACTTGGAAATAGTGTATTCACTTTCCTATATACCCCCTTTTTTCTTCCCCTTTGGTGGAATCATGGGCACCCTGATGCTGTCTACATCCATATTGGACCATTATATATTATATTCCAACATTAATATTTACATAGCTTGAGTTCACCATGGCAAGCCTTCCACATAGTCCATATAAGTATATGTATATCAGGTTGTCTACATCCATATTGGACCATTATATATTATATTCCAACGTTAATATTTACATAACTTGAGTTCACCATGGTAAGCCTACCACATATTCCATATAAGTATATTTATATCATCTACTTGCCTATCCATTCACTAGTCAAGCCTTGGCTTTGAGCTCCACACTAGGAATCCATATTGGCATATTCACATATTTTACAGATGGGGTCATTTATTTAAGCTAACATGGCTTGACCCCAGTCATTATAACCATGCATTTATAATTTATACATAATCTAGTCCAATGCATTCCAAGGGTCAAAACCAAGGCTTTACATTCCCCTCCCCCTTGGAATAGTACCGATCTTGGTGCCACTCAAGATAAAAAAAATAAAATGGGTGTGACTCCTCATGGCATCCTCTAGCTCCCAAATAGCCTCGTAAAGATCACAAAACTTGGATTACATCTTTAATTGTCCTATGTCTTGGTTTCTGAGTAATGCTACTCTTTCTTGTTGAGGATGCAAAACGACTCTATTTGGAACTCTCTCCCATGTTCCTCTTGGATCATGACTTAAGCAATCACATGGTTGAGATATTGTACATATTCTTTAAGCAAATAAACATGGAAAAAATGAACTTTAGTGTTAGCAGGTAATGCAAATATATATGCAATTGACCCTGTCCTATGAAGAACTTCAAATAGCCCACAATATCTAAGTGCTATCTTAGCACAACTTCCAAGATTCAGGGAACTCTTCCTTGACTTCACTCAAAGGAAGAAAAGATCCCCAACACAAAATTCTCTATGCACTTTGTTCTTGTTTGCATAACTTTTCTGTCTATCTTGGGATGCCTTCAAGTTTTGCTTGACTCTAGCATTTTTTTACTCCATTTCCTTAACCATTTCTATCCCAAGTACATTTTTTTTCTTCTGGCTTGTCCCATATCACTCATGTCTTGCATATTTATGCCATATAAAGCCTCAAAGTAGCTCATTTTCAATGATGGTTAATGCCCATTATTATATGCAAACTTTAGCAAGCGCAAATAATAGTCCCACTTGATGGTTTCTTTATGACATACACACAAAGCATGTCTTCGATCACTTGATTCATTCGTGGAATCTACCCATTTGTTTATGGATGGTAGGAAGTATTAAAATTCAACTTGGTACCCAAGTATTGAAAAAGTCTCTTCAAAAAATCCAAAGTAAACTTCCTATCCAAGTTAGATACAATTGCATTGGGTAGCCTATGCAATCTAAAAATTTATCTTGTGAATATTTTTGCAATGTCAATAGTCTCATGAGTAGATTTAACATAAATAAAATGGGTTCTCTTGGTTAACTTATCCACCACAACCATAATATAATCATGTTGTTTTGATGTTGTTAGTAATTCAGTAATTAAATCCACTATTATTACCTCCCATTTCCATTTAAGAAGTGGAAAAGGTTCTAACAAACCTATTGGGTGTTGATGCTCAACCTTAACTTGCTGACATTCGATAAATCTATCAATGTATTGTTCGACAAAACATGGTATTTCCACATAGGATAATCACCTTAAGCAACTAATCACACAACTAGATCAAAGATCAGTACACCGGTGTATTGTGTGGCCAAAACCCTCAAAGAGGGAAACAATCCACGTCCCCAACAAACGTGGCCACTTGAGGCAATATATTAATGCAAAAGAAAAAAATTATACATAACAGTTTCTCAGAATCCATTTTCAACAAATGATCCTCCATGCTCTTTAAATAGACACCATGAACCAATCGGGCACTAAGCCACAGATCGATATAGCCATTAGTATCGAGGAGAATATGAAATGTCGAATCACTTTATGTCTACACCATATTGTGATCGTTGGATTACATAATTACAAATGCATACTAAATAAACACACTTTTACCTAAAGACATAATAGACCAAGTTGATTTTAACTTACTCCTAAGTGTCTAAATATCCTAACATCCCCAACATCCAACTGGGCTATGCCACATAAAATTTTCTGACTGTATACAAATAAAAACATATACACCCATAAACTCTTGCGGAAATTTATATATAAAGCTTAAAACATATAAATACATTCTGCAAATGCACAGATTCATACAGAATGATAATAAAAATATACATGCAACTCACACAAGAATAACCCATAAAAATAAATGCATACATAATAATGCAACATGTAATTTGACACAAAATGGACACTTATCTTGGTAAAAATATCACCAAATGTGTGTAGAACTTCGACGAACCTCCCAGCCTTAGATCACGTCACTCATCACTCTCAGTAGTGGGTCACCCCCGAGCTGGGACTAAACTCCACCTGGGTAGAGGGGTTCCTAACCAGAATGATGTATCTTAGACAACAAGAAATACTTTGTCATAGGTGCCTACTCAAACTAACAGCCTACAGTCCCTCATTCCCCACATGTCTGTCCCACCCCAGGAAGTATGCCTCTTCTCTGCTCAACAGTCCTTCAACTGCCCCACTTCCTTTTCGAGCTTCAACAACAGGCCAGACATGAAGTCTCAGAGCCCTGTAGTTGTAGTTTGGCACCTTCCAGAAATCAATTCCCAACAATTCTCTCACCTAGAGAGAAATTTCTCACAGGATTGACAACTCGCCTCTTTAGTATCCCACGGGCCTAACAACCCACTTCTTCAGTCCATCTCCCAATCTAACCAGGTACAGATATAGGTATGGGTATGGATACAGGTACAGGTATAGGTAGGTACAGAGGACAATTGAATGAGTGAGTGAATGATCCTGGAATGAATGAATGAATGCATGAATGGATGGGAAAATGAACTAAGTCCAAACTATATGTATGCATGTTCCCAACTTGACACTTGTCATGTTGAGAGCTACTTTGGTCCACTTGTCCCCATCGTTAGAACTTAGGATAAAATAATTATCCAAACTCTATACTTTAAGGAATATTAATATAATATTCCTTTTTGGCTTAAGCTCCCTAGCTTAGCCCCTTATCTTTAACTTTTAGCCCCCCCCCTTTTCCTAACTAGTGGAGTTTAGTCCCCCATACTCTTTTATCGTGGTTGGTCTACATGCAACGATGTATTATATTAATGATGTGAGTATTTACATATACAAAAATAGGTTCACTGGCCTTTAGCATCTAGTCTCTCCGACCTAATTGAACACATAAGCCTCCTAGCTTATAATCACCGGCTCACCAACCTATAAAACACAACATATACACAAAAGACTCTCTGGCCTCAAAATCACACACACTTAAATTTGTTGTGCGCGGTATCCTAGAATGTGCGCACTTGATCATTTTAGTGTGCAGTACATTTGCACACTATACCATGGAAGGTGCATGCAAAAAATGATATACAACAACTCACCAACTTAAGTACATTTGCATTTACAATTTGGGGTTCATCTTGGGGGTATTACAATCCCCTCCCCTTATTTATGCACTATCCTCAATGCATTATATACCATGTACCATTCAAATTCTTTAAAAATCTCCAAGCTTTAGCTATTGGAAGCTTGTTATACATCTGGTGCTCTACTTTCAAGCACCCATTGATGTATTTATACCGCAACTGGAAGTCATTTTCTCTATTCCATAGAGTTGCTTCCGAGAATAATTCACCTCACTATTCCATTTGACACACCCTCCTTATGGATGCTACCATGCCATAAGCATCCTTGGGTTGCCTCCTCCTTGTTGCACTCACCCTTCCAGGCTCAGACATCCCTTCATTGATACACAATCCTTCAATGATCCATCTTGCCAAGACTTTCACACAGAAGGAGAGCGTTAACTCATTACCATAACCCCACCAAGGTTCTACAATTATAGGGCTTTAGTGTCCTCGACAATAGTTGTTCTTTCCCATCAATCCAACTTTAATCAAGATTATCTCATCTACATCACACACATGCAGTTATCATGAGAGAACATTATAAAAATCCCATTTTAGAAATCAAATTATTTTCATAAGGAATTCGACTTTTCCCAAAATATGAAATTCTATTTCATAATTTTTTTTTCACCGCTACTGCAATAATAGGATGTAGTCTTCATTCTGGCTTTCAGCAAGTACCATGTTGAATACCATTTTTCGTGCAATGATTCTATCTTTCATACAACCAACAAATTGTTAGTATTTCATGTACATCATATTTTAATTGCAATATGTACAAAAAACGTA
>ML807759.1:148781-158890 GCA_009831015.1 Picea engelmannii | reverse complement strand
TTACCGGTAGGACCCCCTCTCCATTTTTAGGTGTTTTTTCGATATTTTAAATTTTTCGATCCATAATGTTTCAACATTTTTTTAAATACTTATTTTTCATCTATTTGCAAATTTTTCTAAATTTTTATTTTTTATTTCTTATTCAACGATGTTTTTAGTCATTTTCCATGTTTTTTTCCATCTTAAAAATATTTTTTATCATTTACTTTTTTGAACTTTCTATTTTTCATATAATTGTGTCTCCTTAATTAAATTATTGTTCCATACTTTTAAAATTATGTGGAAAACACCATTTTTAACACATTGTTTACCTTTACTTCAATACATAGAAAAAATTTGTAATTAAATAACACTATTTTTTAATATTTAGCAAAAAAAATATAATTCAATTCTTTTTTATAAATATAAAACTAAAAAAACTAAGAAAAATAAAAGAATTGAATTTAAAAAAAAAATAGATAATAAAAAAAATTAAAGAAAAACTTAAAAAAATAAAGAGGAAAAAAAAAACAAATATATAAACTAGGTAAAAATTAAAAACAGAGTAATAAAACAAATTTATGGCCCAAAAACTTTAGAAAGATTTAAAAAACACAAAAAATAAGTAAACATATATATTAAAAATACCAAATTAAAACACCTAAACTACAAAATTTAATAAATAATAATAATAATAATAATAAAACTTAAAAAAAAAACATAAAACTACAAAGACAAATTAAATATTTTATTAAAAAACTTAAAAATATGTAAAATTTTATAAAAAAAAGAAACAAATTAAAAAAAAAATATGCACCGGTGATGGGAGGCCATGGGGTGATGTCGAGCATCACCTTAGCCCCCAAGGGCTAAGCCCTCATCCTGTGGGGACCAGGGCTTAGCCCCTGGCGCTGGGGTGATGACCGACATCACCCCCTATGACACCCATGAGACTAGGAGGGACCAAGGCTTAGCCCCTGGGGGCTGCGGTGATTCCCGACATCACCCCCCACAACACCACGGGACCAGGGTGATGCCCAACATCTCCCCCCAGGGCACCCACGACGCCCAACCAGCCGACACATGGGCTGGTTGGGTGCCATGGGTGTCATGGGGGCCGATGTCGGGCATCGCCCCATGGAACCCTAATAATATGTAGGGTTGTAATTAAAAAAAAAACAAAAAGGTGTTAATTTTAATTAAAATTTTATGTTATTTCAATTGAAAAATGACTTTTAATTTTATTTTTTTAATTTTTAATTTTCTTTTAAATGTTATTAAATTTGTTTATATTTGAGTTTTTTTATTTTTTTACTTTAATTGAAATTAAAATTGATAGGTTTTGTATTGTAAAATTGTTTTTAAGTTTTTTTAAAAAAAAAATGGTTTTTTTTTTTAAATTTGCTTAAAAGTTTATTTTAAAATTGGTTTTAAATTTTGTATTTATTCTTTAGTTATTTAGTTATTGATTTTATTAAAAAAAAAATTCATTAAAATATTGTTTTTAAAATACATATTTTTGAATATTTTTGTCTTTATTTTAATTTTGAAGTTTTAAATTAAGATTATTTATTATTTTTTTATTTTAGACGTTTTTTTATGAATTTTTTTTAGCCATTTTCAAATATTTTTTGTTTTAATTATTTTTTAAAAGTTTTTTTTAATGATTCTTTTGTTATATATATATATAATTATTTTTTTTTGGAAAATTTTATTTTATTTTGTTTTTTAGATTTTTTCTTTTTCACCTTGGTTTTAATATATTTTTTTTAAATTGAATTTTGAATATATTTTTTTAAATGTGTTTTTTTGTCATTTAAAAAAAATTATTTGCAAAGATTTTGTCCTTTCTATTTATTTATTTTTTAATGTAAATTTAAAAAAAAAAATTTGTAAATAAATTTTCAAGTGACCATTTGTGGTCCAATTTTGGGTTGTTTATTTACATATGGATTTATTGTCAATGTCACAATTTCAATTAGGTCATAAAGAGCTATGGTTTTCACATTTAGGAAAAAACATTTTGTTTTACGTAACATTAGTTTTTGATTTAGGTGTTGATCTTAAGGTTTTTCTGAGCTACTGTCTGAGTTTCGAGTAGCACCACTTTTTGATTTGGGAGTTGATTTTCATATTTTTTATGCAAAAATATGGGTTTTAAGGGCTAGAGTTCTCTTTTTGAGGTCACAGTTCTCGTTAAGTTGGTAACTTTGTTACATATGGGTTTTGTTTAGAATGGTGTTGTTATGTTTTCATTTTAAGTAAACCTCCCCAACTCTCAACATCAAGGTTGTGGGTCTTCGGTCAAAGTTTCGGTCAACACTCCCTATGCAAATGGTTCCAACACAATTTCTTTGGTTGTATTCTTTAGAGAGCAAAGAAAGCCTGAAGTAGCAGTCCTTGCCACATCATAATTTTTATGTCATAAGTTCTTTTGTAGTATGTTCAGATCATTTTTGCATGTTCAACATATTGAGAGGTTTTCAGAGTTCCCAACCCGAGAGAAGGTCAACATCAACATCGATCCTCAATGACAATTGTAACTATATAATTGAAGGTAATAATGTTGGTGTTGTAATAATAATCTATAGATATGAGATTTATAGCCTACACATCTCATTGATAGGAATCCTCATGTGGAAATCATATTTTGTTTATGCAAGTATTGCAATTACTCACTAACAAGGATGAATGAATGCCTATATTTATTTAAAAGTGCCTACACACCATTCTAAGCAACAACACATTTGCTATGCATATCTTCAGTATTAGCATGGGAAAGAGCACTCTATTTCTAAATGAGAATTCAAAACACTTAAACGAGCAATAAATTTATCTATACAAATCATGTGTCAAGCACTCTCACTCCAATTGCCAATAAAACAAATTTTGCCTTGTTTGTTAAGGTATCAAACCTAGCAGCCAAACAATTACAAATAGATAGTTGAATACCCTCAGTGATTTTAGATTCAAACTCAACATTCTAATTTGTAATTAGCAACCAATTTGATGAAGGTTGGAGGAAATTAGAAATTCACATTGTTAGCGCTCAAATTTTTCATCAAAATTTTAAAGAACCTTTAGCAAATTTGTGCTAAAATTGTCAATGAATTTCAGTGATTTGCCTAGGTCATAAATTCTGCAATCCTCATTGAGTCTTGATGAGTTTTATTCATCATTTTTTTCCTCGAAACCCTATCATCTGCCTATAACCTGCATAATCAAAAGAATAAATTTTTGATTAGTTTTCATAAATATTTTATTTTGATAGTTTTCTTATGATCAAAGTAAATTAAAAAATATATTTTTCTTTTTTATAAAAAAGGGAAAAATATATTTTTCTTTTTATCAAAAAATGTTGGTGTGCACACGAGTGTTAATCACTAATATGAAGCCATCCTTATACCTAAATCACATATCATTCTAAACTATGCCAAACTCCAAGTCCACATGTCGATCAACAAGTTCACACATTAACCAACACAAGCGCCGAGCCTTTTCTATTCAATGTATCATCAAATACTCATGTTATCATTGGCGCTTATAACCATGTAATCCTCTAATTCACTGATGCATGTGGGATATGGGATAATGAACAAATTTATGATTTTGTTGTCGAAACTCTAAAACAGTTTGCCCATACCTACCTTATTTCGACAGATGTTTTATTTGTCAAAAACATAGCATAAGTTGTCTCAGTTTGATGCGATGGCAAGTTCATATCATATCCACTCATTCAACCAGTGATCACAGGTGAAAAAAGAAGAAGTTGAGCCTAAATTCAAGTCTCGTGACAAGTTGCGTGAGGTAGCCAAAACTTTCACATCATTTCATTTCATTTGGGAAAGGCGTAGGGTTAGAAGTGATTTGGGGTTCTCATTGCGGAGAACCCAGAAGCATGTTGAGCAGACATTTGCAGTTCAGTTTCTTCACTAACAGGGTTTTGAGATCGAATTTGACTACGAGCCATCAATCGAGTTCGTTCGATCCAGATTAGGATTTTCTGCAATAATTTTGAGCCATGTCGGACGTCCTAGAATATCGATGTTTCATTGGAGGCCTGTCATGGAGCACATCTAACAGGACTTTAGAAGATGCTTTTCACAAGTTTGGGCATCTCATTGAGGCAAAGGTAGTTGTTGACAAATATATTAGTCGGTCTCGAGGCTCTAGGATTGCATCTTGGTGTAAGAAGGCCATGGACTATTATCTATTAGATATAAAAATACTACTATCTACATTTATGATCCAGAATCAGATCCAAGCAGCTGAAAAGGCTCAAAAATTAAACTTTTGAATGAAACTAATTCCATTGTGACTAGCTCGTCGGGTTGATTTCGGCCATATATTTACTTTCTCAAACGGACGTTGTATGTGAGAGTTATCGCACTTTGACCATTTTCCCAAACAACTAAAAAGTCAACAGGTCAACTGGAAAAAGTCAATGATGATGTCATCATGACGTACTACTGACATCATCATGTTGACATCAACAAAGTGACATGTGGCAGCACAATAGCAGGGTGACTGGGCAGTGACAGGGACCAATCTCACTTCACCAAGTGGCACATGGTGGACCAAAACATCATTGACAAGTGGCATTGTTGAGGACCAATGAAAGGGTGCCACGTGGCCCAGACATGGGCTGCCACGTGCCACCCCATCACTAGTTGAATGGAAAAATTATTTTGGAGTTCATGGGGTTCGACCCCATGACCTATTGGTAGAGCAAACACCTTGAGAAATGACCTTTGACCAACGCGCCAATGTAGTTCTTGTAATTACAAGCCCATTTGTAATTATTTAAAGTGTATGTGTTATGTAAGGAGGGAGAAAAGGGGTTGGGGCTAAGCCCCAACCCACGGTTTTTTGTGTTGCATGTAACCATACTATAGGAGGGCATGGGCGCCACATCCCAAAGCTTAACCACCGACGCCAAGGTTTGGGGGTTAACCACAAGCATTGACTCGCCTTTTTGTATGGGAGTTGGAACCATGGGTGAAGCGCATATCCAGAGGTGCGGTCCTATGTAAAGTTGGCATGTGACCATTTCCTCCAAGTGAATTGGCGCATATTTAGCCCCACGTTTTGGGAGTTCCACCATTTATAGTTACCATGTGACCTATGACTACAGAAAAGGGGCCAACGCATAGCCTTGGCCACATGTCTCTCCATATGACCTTATTAAAGGGGTGCACACCAGGGAGAGGACCTAAGCCCTATAATTAAACAAAAGTGGGTTTTTATGCTATGGTTTTGGATTTTTAATTGATTTTTGGCCTGTTAATAGAGGATTTTTTCCATTATTGGGGGATATTGGGCCCTTTTTGAGGCCATCTTTTGGGAGGAAGTTGGGAGATGATAACCAACTTCAGATCTATATAAACTAGGCATTCTTGAGGCCATGGAAGGAGAGTCAGAGAAGAGTTACGTTGAACGAAAGCCAAGCCAAAACCATTTTTATGCAGGGAAGTTGTTGAGGAGCGCACCTTTGCGGGCCATTTCTAGGAGCTCCGGTCATCCGTTTTAAATGTCGTTTCTTTTGTTGGGTTCTAGAGATATGGAAGAACAAGACCAGATCAATATTGTAGCCTTATTTCACTACTGTGATGTACTTATTGAGCTTTGAACATAAATAAATAATCCTCACCCACTTAGACAAAGGCCCGGACATGTAGGCGAGATTGTCAAAATCCGTTATCACTTCTCTTGTTATGGTTTGTTTTTCTTCATTCTTATGTTTAGATCTATAAATTGTTTTATGGCTATGATATATTCTCATATTTTCTTCCTCCTTAAATCTTCTTAATTGGTTTATATATACATGCATAATAACTCAACCACAGTCATTTAAAAGATCATTTTTGGATCAAGTCGTATCAGAGCTAGTTGACATTTGGATTTGAGTGTTACATATTAACCAGGGAAAAGCTACAGTGTGGTGAAGGCGAGATTGTTGAAGAGAATCCATTAATTGGATTGAGAAAGAGAGCTTCTCACATCGAGAAGATGTCATCGGAAGAAATTTTTGTACAAGGATTACTTGGAACGTAAGAAACCAAATCTGGGTGAATCTTCAAAGGGAAAAATTGAAGAGGGAGAGGATCCTCCTCAGATTCCTCCTTCACCTCCATCATCACCTCCTTCTTCTCCTTCTTCTTCAAGTTCAATTTCTAAATCCAATGCAAAGAAACATGTTCATAAACATAACAATGAAATGCCATTGTTAAAACTTGATGTTAAACTTGAGTTACCCATATATGATGGTGAAGTTAATGCAGAGAAACTTGACAATTGGTTCAGGCAGATGGAGGCTTACTGTAGTGTGCAAAAGATCAAGGATGAGGCCACACAAATCAAGTTGGCATCTTTGAGACTTGTAGGCACGACTCTCATTTGGTGGAAAAGTAAGTTTCAAAAAGGAACACAACAAGTGGGTAATGTATATCCATCATGGCAAAGTTTCATTTATGCACTTAGAAAGCAATTCTACTTTTTGGGTTATAAAGAAAAATCATTAATTGAATGTCAAGCTTTAAAACTAAGAAAAGGAAAAACAGTGCAAGAGTATACAAATGGCTTTCGAAAAATGACTTTGATGTTATATATCCCTTTACATACACAGGAAACCCTTATGAAGTATATAGGAGGTTTACCTGAACATATTAGAAATATTGTATTCATGTTTGGACCCACTAACCTTGATGAGGTTTCTGTTCAAGCGACGTATATTGAAGTAGGGAAAGTAGGTGTATCGAGGGAATCTTCTTCAAGGAAAGAGGACAAGAGGAAATGGCATGGAAAAAAGGAAAATGCAATGACGAGAAAAGAAGAGAGGCCCTCTTGCAAGCATTGCAAGAAAGAGGGGCATGATGAGGACCATTGTTGGAAGTTGCATCCTTATAAGAGGCCAAATTGGTTCAAGGAAAGGAAAGGGAAGCAAATAGTTGCAGCGACAACAAGACCCACAGGATTGGGATCAGATTCAGGTGATGAATCAAAGGTCTCATTGGTTGGTATGACAGGTAAAATTGGTGAAGGAATTGATTGTAGAAGTAGCTTGTTTCATATAAGGGTAATCATGATATACACTAATATAGACACATTAATCAACAGTGGATTTCAATCTAATCTAATCTCAGAAGAATTGGTTAATCAATTGGGATTAAAAACACAAGTACATCATAAGCATTACACACTTAAATGGATAAGCAATCATCATCAAATGCACATAACAAAGTAGTGCACAATACAATTTGAAATTTCATCTAAGTATGTGGACAAGATAACGTGTGATGTAGTGCCATTAAGTGAATGTGGAATGGTCTTAGGTAGTCCATATTTATATGATCGAAAGGAAATCTTCTATAGGACAAAGAATCAATATCAATTAACCAATGCAGGTCAAGACTATGTGGTTCATGCTCATCATGTTAAGGAAAATAAAACACTTCAAACAATGGAACAATTAAAGAAGGCAGTTCAAGCAAGAAACAAACCAATAATTGTTTCAAATGAAGTAATCGATCTTAAGAAAGAACAGGAAATGATTGTTGAATGGAAAATCAATTACAGTTTGTTTCAAGATAAGCTCATGTCATGGAAATATTACAAGTATATCAACTCATTTGCAGTCATGTTTTTGATGCTATCATTAGTAATTTTGTCTACATGGATGATAGTGGATTTAGTAAAATGTGACAGGGTTCAAATGGCTCACAATATGTTGTCAATTGTCATGATTGTGTTACAATTGATTTTGATGAGACAGGTGCACAGGACGAAGTTCAGAGACAGAGGACAAGTTGAGTGGCCTATACCGAGCTTGTTGACTGGTCAGTAACCTTTTGGGGACCAAAAGGTCCTTAGTGGGGAGGTGTGATCCAGAATCAGATCCAGGAGGATTCCCAGGTCTAGAAAAGGCTAAAAAATTAAACTTGTTGGAATCGAATGAAACCAATTCCATTGCGACCGTCTCGTTGTGCCGATTCTAGCCATATATTTACTTTCTCAAACAATGTTGTATGTGATATTTATCACACTCTGACAATTTTCCCAAACAACTAAAAAGTCAATAGGTTAACTGGAATAAGTCAATGATGATGTGAGCATCACGTATTGTTGATGTCATCATGCTAACATTAGCAAAGTGACATGTGGAATCACAACAACAGGGTGACTGGGCAGTGATAGGGACCAATCTCACTTCACCATGTGGCACATGGTGGACCAATACATCATTGACAAGTGGCATCATTGAGGACCAATGAAAGGGTGCCACATGGCCCAAACATGGGATTCTATGTGCCACCCCATCACTAGTTGAATGAAAAAATTATTTTGGAGCTCATGGGGTTTGACCCCATGACCTATTGGCAGAGAAAACACCTTGAGAAATGACCTTTGACCAACGCACCAATGTAGTGCTTGTAATTACAAGCCCATTTCTAATTATTTAAAGTGTATGTGTTATGTAAGGAGGGAGGAAAGGGGCTGGGGATAAGCCCCAACCCGTGAATTTTTGTGCTGCATGTAACCATACTATAGAAGGGCATGGGTGCCACATCCCAAAGCTTAACCATCAACGCCAAGGTTTGGGGGTTAACCACAAGCATTGACCCGCCTTTTGTATAGGAGATGGAACCATGGGTGAAGAAAATATCCAGAGGCGCGGTCCTATGTAAAGTTGGCATGTGACCATTTCCTCTAAGTGAATTGGCGCACATTTAGCCCCAGGTTTAGGGGGTTCCACCATTTATAGTTACCATGTGACCTATGACTACGGAAAAGGGGCCAGCACACAGCCCTTTGGGCTAGCACTTGGCCACATGTCTCTCCATATGACCTTATTAAGGGGGCGCGTGCCCAAAGAGAGGGGTTAAGCCCTATAATTAAACAAAAGTGGGTTTTTATGCTATGTTTTTGGATTTTTAATTTATTTTTGGCCTGTTAATAGAGGATTTTTCCCATTATTGGGGGATATTGGGCTCTTTTGGGATATGATAACTGTTGTGATGTACTTATTGAGCTTTGAAAATAAATAAAGAATCCTCACCCACTATGACAAAGGCCCGAAGGCGTAGGTGAGATTGTCGAACTCCATTATCACTTCTCTTGTTATGGTTTGTTGTTCTTCATCCTTATGTTCAGATTTGTAAATTGTTTTATGGTTGTGATATATTCTCATATCTTCTTCCTCCTTCTTGAATCTTCTTAATTGGTTTATATCTACATGCATAATAACTCAACCACTATCATTTAAAATATCATTTTCGGATCAATTTACTTGCAATAACATTCAAAAGAATGGATATATAGAATGAACGAGCACTGATGACCTTTTCTACAGTCCCAAAGGCATACAATGTAAGGTTCCCCAACCTATCCTAGGAACATTACGATGTAGAAAAATCATAAAAACAAAATTTTACAACTAACTAAATTAATTCTTTTACAACTAATTGATTTCCTATAGCTTTCTCCTACGAATTACAACCAGATTTAGCTATTGTTTTCTACTGTTACATTGATGCATCTACAACATACTAAAAATAGACATGAATGCAACTAATAAACTTCATTACAACATCATATATATATATATATATATATATATATATATATATATAGAGAGAGAGAGAGAGAGAGAGAGAGAGAGAGAGAGATCATGCACAACAATTTAACTCATAAATACAAGACATAAAACAAATAAATACTTATCTTTTAACAATGGTTGTGCAACTAGTTGCTTGGGATGGAAGTTCAACCCAAACATAGACTGAATGCTCCAAATCTCAATAAAAATTCACCCCCGGGCTGAGGCTAGTAATCCACAAAAGAGGGTGGTATTTCACTGTCCACTCACAACTTATAAACTCACAACCCACTAGTATTCTCCTACAACTATCCTAATTTTCCACCAGCTCTCTTCCTCTTGACCTGCCCAACCCAAAGAATGTACCCCTTCACTGATATCAATCCCTTGGCTGTCCCATTAATTTATCAGGGTCTCTTTGGCATAGGTAGTTAGGACTCTCTTAGCTAGGAACTTAAGGGAACTTGCTGCCAGGAAAAATACCAACAAACAACAACAACCACTTGTTGTTTTAGTGCAAATCACTCAAGAGTTC
>ML807759.1:114772-148681 GCA_009831015.1 Picea engelmannii | reverse complement strand
GAAATGGTCAGAGCTATTGGAAATTCCCTTGGAAAATATATAGACAGAGCATAACCAAAGGATGGAATTCAAGATTTCACATGCATTTGCATTGAATTCAACCTTGAAAAGGGCATCCCTAAAGTAGTATAACTAAATTTGGACAACTGGACATACTTCCAACAAGTTGATTATGAGTAGGTCCCATTCAAGTGAAATTTTTTCCATGAATATGATCATTTTTCTAAGAACTACCCCAAAGCAACACTAGAACCAGAATCTCCAGAATCTAATGAATAATGGAAATAGCTAAAAAAACACATACAAACACTAAAAGGTAGAGCTCAGTAAAAACATGGACAACCCTCATCCATCCCTCCCTAAAACAATCCAGGTAAGGGTCCAAATGATACCAACTCTAGTTTGAATAAGTTGTTACCCAATTTTTGTCAATGATGACCCACCTCCCCTTGAATATGAGGTCATTTTAGAACAAGTGAGTAGTCAAGACCCTCTGAAAGTCCCTCCAGAGTATTTTCCTTCCTCAAAAAGCATCATATTCCCCCCAAAGAACCCCATGATATCTCATGAGTTGCCCCCCCTTCTTCCATCCCCCTTTTTATCCATGTGATTGATGGACCCCTTTCAAACTCTGGTGAAGAATTATAAAAGGACTCAGTCGTCAGTGAACCAGTCAAGAAAGGGGGTCACCACTCCAATAGAAAGAAGGATGAAATGGAATCCAATAAAGAAAAAGATATAGGAACACAATCAACTCTTAATGGAGTATTTTTTCAGAGAAACAATAGTTCCCCGGACATATAACAACTCCAACCCTACCAAGGGAGGGTTCCTTGAAATCCTCGCATAAATGATGAAAGTCCCTTCTTGGTATTGTAGGGTCCTCAGGAGTCCCTTTAAACCTAATTTAGTCAAATATTTAATAAATCAGGAGAGACCGAAGATTCTACTTATCCAGGAAACTAAGATGCAATAATATGATGTCCTTCTTCTTAGCTCAAAATTTTGGAATATTGGTCATGGATTAGAAGTTAGATCTCGAGGATATTCTGGGGGCCTCTGCATACTATGGAACCCCCATTTGTTTCACTTAGAAAGAAATAAATATTATTACCACTAGCTTCAGGTCAACCTCTCCCATGTAGTGATAGTGGATACTCTCTCAGTCAATGTCTTCATGCCAAAAACGTATCATGAATAAATCCTCTCTTGGGATTCCCTCCTCACCCTTCAAAACCTGAACATGAATCCCCACTTAATCATTGCTAGGGACTTCAACACAATCCTCCATTCCAAGGAAAAAATAGGTAGAAATATGGTTCGATATCCCTCAAGGGAACACCTAGAGGATTTGATCTCCTTCATGGAACTTTCAGATATCAAATCAAAAAGAATGCAGATACACTTGGTCAAATTGGTTTCTAGGCCCAGGCCACATCATCACTCATCTAGACATATTTCTAGTAAGCAATTGTTATCTTGAGGGTAATTTATCATTCTAGTCATTCATTCTCCCTTCGGGAGTAGATGACCACCAAAACATTTCCTTTCTCCCGTATCATCTTGAGGATATGAGATTTATCCCATTTTCTTCAATCCCTTATGGGTGCAAGACCCATCCTCATTCGATTTAATTTCCAACTCATGGTATTTGTAGGTTATTGGCTCTCCGGTTCATATTTGGGAAAAAAAATTGAAGAGAACTAAATAAACTCTAAAGGATTGGGTCAAATGTTTCTATAAATCACCCACTCCACAAATTGATGCCCTCCTAAAACAAGTTGAGTCATTCGAGGAGAAGATGGAACGGGTGATAATCACATGGGAAATTTTCCAAGAAAAAATGAATTCCTTTCAACAATATCACAGTACCCTAAGAGTGAAGGAACAAAATTGGAGGCTAAAATCAAGGAACTTGTGGCTAAAATCAAGAAGAAGGAACACAAAATTCTTGTGTTTATTATTGGTGAATGGTTTGGTTTATTCTTTATTATTTCTGAATTATATTTTTAGATTTATTCAAGTACTTAACAATTGGTATCAAAGAACTTTCCTTGGCCAAAGAAGGGGAGAATTTTTTGTTCTTTTTACAGCTTTTTTGTAGAGAAAAAGGGAGCAGTGCACTTCAGACTCTGTTCTGAACATTTATGCTTAGAATTTTCACAAAAAAATTATATATTTCCTCTTGGGAAAATGCCCAATTTAAAAAAAAAACAACTGAAACAAATTTCTGGAAGTAAAGTTATCATCGTTTTAAATTTGACAAATTTTCAAGGTTTTTCCGGAAAAAACCACGCGATTTGCACAATAAGTTATTTTTATAAGCCCTAGTTTTTATTGAAGATTTCTTCCACGCAAGATGTTTTTTACTGGAAGAGATGATGGCCCTAGTATTGAATCATATATACAATATGAAAATTCATCATGGAAAGAGAAGTGAAAATCTCATGTACATTGGGGTTTCATAGATGATGCTTTCATATGGTGGCAATTATTTCACTATTCTTAGTGGATGTCACTTTCTGAGGAAGCACTTGAAAAATTACTTTTAGACAAGTGGTCTCATATGAAGAGTAAGGATAAAGACATCACCAAGGGTTTATTTTCATGTGGAAAATCTATTTTACAGGTCCATGGTTGTATTCATGAAGAAAATGTCATTGTTTCAATTAACCCTAGTTGCCAACAAAATTTTATCAATATTCCTTTGGTTATTAGATTGCAAGTTCCTGCAAAGAATATTCACAACACACAGGTTGAGGGTGAAAATATTCAAAATTTTAAATATTTGAAGATCACCATGGACAAATATGTGTTGCATTCTAATTTTCATGCTATAGATATGGTTGATGAGGATATTATTTTGGGATATTATTGGCCCTTGGTTATGGAATCAAGTGAAGAATAAGGAAGGAAAGGAAGAATGCGAACTTCACAGAAGACATAGTAACTCTTACTAGGTCGAAGTGAGAAAAAGAGAAGAAAAGGTGGAGTGAAGTCTGAGAAAGAAAGTCATTGGACAAGGAGATTGGCGATGATAGATCAACAAGAAAGAAGGATCGTGGACAACTCAACAAGAGGAAAAATCCACCATTAGATGCTTTGGAGCACCACGCGAGAAGGAAGGAAAGCCAGGTTGGTGAAGCTCTAAAAATGTGGGTCAAGTTGACCTAGGCTTTTAGACACCTAGGATTTTGGTATCTAGGGTTTTGACACCTAGGTTTCGACCTAAGGATGTTGGTGAGTGATTGTAATGTATAAATAAGAACCTACATGAGGGAAGAGGGTTGGTTCGAGTTCGTTGCATCTAGTTGTATTGTTTTGACATGAGTGATTATTATTGTGTGAGAGAGAAGAGCTGAGTATGAGAGCTTTCTGGTATTGTAAGATCTTCATCTAGGTGCGAAGATCAACCCTCCAGCTGGGTGCTCAGGGAGGGGAGAGATATAATGAAGAAGAGAGAAGATCTATTGGCTAAGAGCGCAGATCAAAACTGTATGTTTTCATCTTAATATATCATAAAGCACAGTTCTATGGACCATCCCTAGAGAGAGGGTGAACCATGTATATTTTGTGTTATGTGTGATTGATGCTCTATTCTTGTCATTTGATACACTGTTATTGCATTATTGTGGTAGATCTGATAAGATGTGTGGAATAGATCTAAGTTGATAACTGATATATGCATGTTGTATTGTTCTAGTATTAGATCCACTTGATATTTTCATTGGTTGTAGACATCTCTATCCTACAACCCCCCCATAGGTTCTTTGGGTGAGACTGCATCTGCTTCGTAGGTGTAGCCGAAAGGGCTAGTAGTTAGGGCTTGTTGGTGCGCTCTTGGAGCCGAACCTTGGGTCTGCCCTTGTGCCAACAAATGGTTCCATTGCTGGGATATGAATCTTCCTGAGGGAATGTCAAGGTGGTTCCCATAAAAGATAGAGATTCATAAGTGGATAGAGTATCAAGAGAGGGACTTTGCTAAAGTCCAGAAAAAGAACCCTAATCTTAGTATAGAGGATTGGTTATAGAGATATATCTTTATTGATATACATGAGATTTTCTTTGGAGGAATCCATCAGGAGCTATATGACTGGTTAGCTAGGTTAGCAGATACCCAGTTTGAGATCATATCTAGACCTCATGTAGTTTGGACGTCGGCACTGATAAAAAAGGTTAAGATAGTTGAGAACGTCATGTCAAGAGCAATAGATCACTGGTTTGATAGCACCATTGAAGGGTACATCACAGAGTTTGTTGTTAACATAGTAGAGTCACATAGCCAAGTTGAGAGATATTTCTTCAAGGGACCCAGAGGAAATTTTTTACATTTTCTGAAGTTGAGGATCAAGATGGTATTGCATTATAAGAACATATTGAAGATCCAGTAGATTTTTTGTATTTGAAAAATCTAATGTTCAGGAATTCAGACAATGACAACGACACAGAGGCTGGACATACGCGCAGTGGAAGAGAGTTTAGAGAATTTCATCTTGAGAGATTATTCAAGAAAAACTACGAGGATGAGGGATTCTATAGTGGAGAATCTACAGAACTAACGGACGAAGAACATTCAGAACCCGCTAGGGCAGAGGAAGAGAAAGTTGAAAAACCTCGCCAAGATGAGCCAAAAACTTCAGGAACTGCGCAGACTGTTGAAGTAAGTACTATTAATCTCTCTGTTGTTTTAGCAGCACTAATCAATCAGAATAGTCAGAGTCACTAGAGTCTTTAGAGTACTATTACTAGAAGTTCAACATATACTCAAATAGGAAACCTAGGAAACCTAAGAAGACCTATGGCAGATGAGACGAGATTCCCTATCTTTAGGGAAGATGGGTCTGAAGACCCTGATCAACACTGGTTCCTATGTGAAGACATATGGAATATTAAGAATGTCACCGACAAGGCTGTTAAAAGAACCCAGTTTAGTACTACCCTAAGGGACTGTGCACTGAGCTGGTACATGAAGCTTCTTCAAGGACTTGCACAACCTAAGCCACTGAATGAGATCAATAATGAATTGATTGCATATTTCAAGAATCCCAAGTCAGAGTCACAATGTATTACAGAGATGAAAGAGATCAAGCAGAAGGTATTTGAACCTGTTTGGGAATTTGATCAAAGATTTAAGACCTTAACAGGTCGACTGACTTTTCAGATCTGAGATAAGAAGAACAAAGAGTGGTTCATTACTACCCTCTTACCGCACATTAGAGTTCCTCTGATGAAATAGAATATTTCTTTGCAGTCTGAAGCACTGGAGATTGCCATGAAATTAGAATCAACCCCTATGGGAGAATCCAATTCAGGTATGAGTCAGATCTTGAGTCAGCTAACTATTTTGTCCCTGTAGGTCGAAGATATGAAGAAAGACAAGGGAAACGATAAAAGAGAAGAAATTTGGTGTGTCAGATGCTTATCAGAAGGCCATGACAAGGAGCATTTCCCCCTATTCCATGAATACTTGGCCTCTGGAGCGCCGAGCCCTTTTAATCAAGTCACCTTACCCTGGTGTGAGGTATGTTGAAATAGACATCGCAATGGTGAGTGCTATTACATGCAAAAGTACGTTCACACTCCTACAAAATTGTATTGCACATTCTATAAGTCTGTGGGACATTATGATAGGGATTGTAGGGCTTACGATCTCATGCATGAAAGGTCAAGAGACATATACAAAATTCAAGGCAAAGTACAACAATAAGGAAACACTACACAATATAGCTCCCTTGGGAGAGGAAAATTCAATCCTCGCGGTGGATTCATATGATGAGGACGAGGAGGAGGTATGGGTCGCGACAGAGGAAAGATCATCTATTACAACTACGCATAGCTAGGACACCTCGCAAGGGACTATCAGAACCCTTGCACTACTTGCAGCTACTGCAACTCCTTTGAGCATGTTATTGAGGAATGTCCATCATTGCTAGCTAAGCTTTAGGAGAGAAGAGGACCTCAACAAAACCCATAAGTGCAACTAATATATTTTGAACCTTGTGGAGAAGACCCTAGAGTCATTGTTATTACTAAGGAGGCATTGTTACAGGAGAAGACAAATTGATCCAAGGAAATACTATAGAAGACTTAGGAATCAGGAAAGCTGCAGAGAAGACCCAAACCTTTGATGCAAAGAAAGAAAGACAAATATTTGAGGTGGCAAGAAAAGAGTTCAAAGGAGACCAAGACTCTTCATCAAAGACATGAACAGAAGTAAGGGAATATATAATTCATCAGGGATTTGATTAGTCTTCTTCGCCAAGAGAAGGAAAAGACTAGGTAAGCAAGCTCATGGAATTTCTATATACCTGTATTAAGTTGATTTAGGATGAGAGCGTTGTACAAGAACTACAAAATTTAATCAGACAATATGAGCTAGGAAACATAGACCCCCTATTGAATAGAGAAGTACACCAAATTGCTAGGAAGAGAAGGACAAATAAGGAATTACACTTGAATGCTCAAATAGGTGAATATGATATAGACTATGTGGTCCTCAACTTAGGGTCGGAGGTCAATGTCACGACGAAGCAAACCTGGGCACTAATGGGAAAACCTAAGTTGATCTATTCCCCTATTAGGTTTAGAATGGGTAATCAACAAGCTGTAAGCCCCTTTGGTAGACTGGAACATGTCCCTGTGGACATCGATAGAGTAAGAACGTTTGCAGATTTTGAGGTAATTGAGATAGTTGATGATAGCTGCCCTTACCCTGTGTTGTTAGGAATTGATTGGGATTTCAATAACGCCACTATGGTTGATTTTAAAAAAAGATGTATGACTTTTGAAAGAGATGGCCTTAGGGTCATTTCACCCTTAGATCCATATGAAGGTCAATGATACACAAAAACTATCAGAGAAGAAGACCGCGCATATGAACTGGAAAACATATACAAATTAACAGCTAGACATCAAGATTACATTAATCCTACAGCTGATGGGAACCTAAGTTGGTGAAGTGACAACACATGTTCATCATACTCAGAAGAAGAAATTGAGAACTGATAGAATAAAATGTATGAAGTATCTACAAGAAGATGTGCTATATTAACCAAAGAAGTTCGTTGGATCGGCACAACAGTAAGTAACTTACCCACCTTTGAGGGTCTAAATACTTTAGAAACCTTCTTGTTGGAATTTGAAGAAAGTGTACCAATGCAACAAAGATTGTTGGCAATGGATGAGGCCCTGAAATAAACACCAGCAAGATGGTGGGGGACACACAAAAGTGGCATTACAGAATGGGTACAATGTCGTACCCTGATGACCGTGTGGTTCTCATCACAAATAGAAGGCTGCGAAGTTCGATACATAGGTCGAAGCTACCGAAAGGAACATGTGCGAAGTTGCGAAGAATCTTGGAGAAACATTCCTCAAGAGTAGTGGGTGCACAAATTCATTAACACATTGGACACAACACCTATCAACTGGTACCTTCAAGAAGAGTTGCACCTCATCACTACATATTGGGAAGGTATGACTCAGAATTTTGTAACCACCTTCTTATTTGAAAGTCAATATCCTTCAATAGATCAAGCATTTCATTTTGTAAGATAGAATTTATTCGAGGAGGCATCTAACCTCCCTTTGGAGCAAGAAGAGGACAAATGTACTGCGCCTCTCCAAAAACTACAAGGTTTTTACAACATCAATGTTGATAAAGATGATGATCAAAGAAAGGTGAACATCGCCGAAATAGAAGGCCAAAGAGATGTGGAAGGCCCAGTAGTTGAGTTACCATTCATTGGATAACCAATCAAGATTAAGAAGGTCAATATTGGAACATAATAGACACCAAAGCTTGCAAATGTTGGAGATTATTGGGATACTTCCACCATTGACAAGATTATAGAATTACAGCATGAATATCAGGAATTGTTTCCAACCAAGTTCACTGATATGAAAGGAATTAAAGGTCTTATGTGAGAGATGAAGATCCCTTTGAAACCAAATGCAAGACCAGTCAAACATAGACGCTACATATTGAACCCTAGATATAAGGAGAAAGTAAAGATTGAGCTTGACAGAATGCTGGAAGATGGGATTATAGAACCTGTGGAAGAGTCAGAGTGGATTAGCCCTATGGTGGTGCAAGATAAGAAGACATGATATATTAGGATCTACGTAGATATTAGAAAGTTGAACGATGCCTATTTCCATGACCCCTTCCCTACTCCATTCACTGACAAAGTGTTAGATAATGTGGGAGGCCAGGAAGTATAATCTTTTACAGATGGATTTTCAGGATACCATCAGATCCGGATTTCCAAGAAAGATCACCATAAGACCACATTTGCAATAGAATGGGGGTCCTATAAGTATAAAGTGATGCCATTTGGATTGAATAATTCCCTAGCCATCTTTTTCAGGGTAGTGGTTGAAGCAATCAAGGATTTTTTGCATAAATTTCTAGAAGCATACTTTGATCATTGGACTGTTTTTAGTTTATTGAAAAATCATATTGAATATATAAGGCTAGTGTTGGATAAATGCAGGCAGTTTCAAATTGCCTTGAATTTGAAGAAATGAATCTTCTTCTCACCATTTGGAGTGTTGTTAGGTCATATTTTATGCAAGTAGGGATTGTTGGTTGATCCATCTAAAATTGCCATTATAGTTGATCTACCCCCTCCTACTTCAGTCAAACAGTTGCGCACTGCGCTGGGACACACATGATATTACATGAAGTTAATTAAAGGATATGCCCAGATTACAACACCCATGGAGAATATTTTGAAGAAATACTGTCAATTTAGTTGGACAGAAGAGTGCCAACAGAGCTTCGACACACTGAAACAGAAAATGGTTACTGTGCCTATTCTAGTTTTTCCAGATTGGAGCAAGGAGTTTCATGTGCATGTAGATGCATCTTATATTGACTTAGGAGTAGTGTTAGAAAAACCTGGGGAAGGAGATATTTACCATCTATTAGCCTTTACCAACAAGAAGCTATCAACTGCTAGGATCAATTACACCACTACCGAGCGAGAGGGGTTAGCCATGGTGTATGCACTACCGAAATTTTGCCATTACTTGTTGGGAGGACACTTTAAAATGTTTACTGATCACTCCGTGCTGAAATACCGAGTAAACAAGACAGTGTTGGGGGGAAGAATATGCATATGGATTCTGCTATTTCAGGAATATGACTTTGAGATCATAGTAAAACCAGGCATAATGAACAAAGGTCCTGACCACTTATCGAGGTTGGAACATGGAGAAGAGGCCACTAGTTTGGAGGATACATTGTCGGATGCATAGTTGGTGGCCATTAGAAAGATTGATGACCACTTCACAGAAATAGTCCAGTTCCCGTAAACAAGAATGGAACCTAGTGAGTATACAATTCCTCAGAAGAAACAACTAGTAGTGCATGTTGTCGACTTTTCACTTATAGCTGGACATCTATACAAGATGGGACCTGATGAGATACTAAGAAGATGTGTTATGGAGGAAGAACGACTGATGATCCTCGTGGAATCTCATGAAGGCATTGCAGGAGGACACTACGCAGGGAAAGCAACTGCACATAAGGTTCTTAGAGCTGGCCTTTGGTGGCCTACCTTACACAGAGATGCTAAAGACTATTACAGAGCTTGTGATGTATGCCAAAGAGTTGGGAAACCTTCCAGAAGAGATGAAATTCCACTATCACCAAAACTAACCCTAAAATCATTTGAGAAATGGGCCATTGACTTCGTAGGACCTATAAACCCGCCAGGAAAGTGCACATGAGCAAGATACATAATTACAACAATAGAGTACTTGACCATATGGGCCGAAGCAAGAGAAGTCAAGGACTGTAGTGCAACTACAGCTGCGCGCTTCATATTTGATGACATCATAACCAGTTTTGGATTCCCAAAGATCCTTATGAGTGATCAAGGCACACATTTCATAAATAAAACAATTGAAGCCCTTACTAAGGAATTTGCAGTGCACCTTCAGAAGAGCACACCTTACCATCCACAAGCAAATGGGGCAGTGGAAGCATTCAATAAGATCTTGGAAACAATGTTGACGAAGATTTGCAGTGTGAATAGGGATGACTGGGATTTAAGAGTAACAGGAGTACTATGGGCCTATAGAACCACTTGCAAGAAGTTAACAATGCAGACCCCTTTTAAGTTGGTATATGGTCTTGAAGCCATTTTCCCAACAGAATACCTGGTACCAAGCTGAATAATTATTTCCTTTACAGATATGGATGACATTGGCATTGTTCAAGAGAGGATTTCACAGTTGGTTGAATTGGAGGAAGACAAATTTGTTGTAGGATTTCATCAGCAGGTGCAAAAGGAAAGAGAGAAGGCCTACCATGACAGGCACATCAAGAAGAAGGCACTTATACAAGGTGATCAAGTACTGGTATATGACAGTAAGTTCATCAAGCTTCCTGGGAAGTTCAGAACGCATTGGCTCATGCCATATGAGATCACCTATTTTACAGAAGGAGGAGCTGCATAGACGAAGACCTTGAAGGGAGAATGGAGGGAAGGATTAGTGAATGGGAGATGGTTGAAGTTGTACTATGACAACTAGCTGCCTCACATATGTAAGTAAAAACATAAGCAAAAGGTTGTAAGTACTAGGTGCAGTTGAAACTGGGTACCAAACACACAAAATACAGTCCGCACAGGGAAGGAGAGGAGGCATAAAGAAAAAAGCAAAGGCTGCACTACACAGTTTGAAGTCGAAGTAAAACAGAAAGGTCATATCTGAAGTAACTCAGGACAAGTCACAGGTGAGTGTTGGGGGCTTGTTGGCCCTTCGTTATGGAAGCAAGCGAAGAACAAGGAAGGAAAGTTAGAACGTGAACTTCACGGAAGACACAGTAACTGTTACTAGGTCGAAGTGAGCAAAAGAGCAGAAAAGGAGGAGCGAAGTCTGAGAAAGAAAGTCATTGGATGAGGAGATTGAGGATGATAGATCAACAAGAAAGAAGGATCATGGACAACTCAGCAAGAGGGGAGAGATAGAGAGAAGAAGAGAGAATATTTTCTGGCTAAGAGAGCATATAAGAACTATATGCTTTCATATTAATATATCATAAAGCACAGTTATGTGGACGTATCCCTAGAGAGAGGGTGAACCACGCATATTTTGTGTTATGTGTGATTGATGCTCTAATCTTGTCATTTGATACACTATTATTTCATTACTATGGTAGATATGATAAGATGTGTGGAATAGATCTAAGATGATAAGTGATATATGCATGATGTACTATTCTAGTATTATTTCCACTTGATATTTCCCTTGGTTGTAGACATCTCTATCCTGCAACCCCCCCATAGCTGCTTCGGGTGAGACTGCATCTGCTTTGTAGGTGTAGCTGAAAGGGACATTAGTTATGTCTTGTTGGTGCGCTCTTGGAGTCGAACCCTAGGTCTGCCCCTATGCCAATAGATATCCTTGGATGGAATCAGTTGGTACAATTAATATTAATGTGCAAAAGAAGTTTCTAAATCTTTGGTACAGGAAAAATAAAACTACATTGTTGTATGTGTCTCTTAGTAAGAAATAATGGCCTATGGGGGGGAGAAAAGAAGTTATTGCATAATCTGAAGCTAAATCAGATGAAGATTACACAAAAGGAGATGAAGCAAAGCCACATGAAGGGCATATTAAAAACTCCAAGGAGATCATTGAATCAAAGGAACATCATGTGGTAGAATTGAATAAAAAAGGACAGATTCCTACAATTTTTGTATATCTCCATCCACACCATATAGAGAAACAAGATTCATCAAGGCAAGGTTATGAGCATCAACATACTTATGAAGCAACATGGAACCATAAAGGAAACCAATCAAGATGTGCATGGAGGACTACCAGTACTACATGAAGAGATCATGTTAGCGAAACAATCCCATGGCAACACATGCACAATATGGATCAAGATCAAGGTGGCAAGGCAACAATTGGACATGATTTTCATCTTCCATTAGGATGGATGGATGGTCATACTTGGTACCAATTGGCTAAATTGCTTAGCCGATCATATTGTATGGTTTCTTCCTGTTTTTCGAGGATGGAACATGTGAAGGGGGATGGAATGTAGTATATCTAGGGAGGTAATATGAGGTACCTAGGGAGGTACCCAATGGGAATGTGGCTATGTATTATAGGGATTTCCCCTCTCCCCTATCCTTTACATTCTTAGAGGTAAAGCGCTTAGCATAAATTTAGAGTATGTTGGAAATGAGAAACCAATTCCTAGTATAACATTTGTAAGGGGTGATCAAAGACTTAACCATTTTCAATTCACTGATGATACCCTCCTTATAAGTGTTTCTTATACTATTCTATCCATCAGATTTAAAAATATTATAGACTTGTTCATGAATGCTTCTAGAGGCATTATCAACAATCCTAAAAGCCAAATCTATACTCGGAACACCACTGCCAATCTCACTATATATGTAGCAAGGATATTTATCTTCCCTTATGATGAGAATTGGAAACCCTTTAAATACCTAGGAATCCCTCTGAGTCTAAAACCCTCACCCTCAACCTCCTGGTAGCCCATCTTGGACAAGCTCAAATCAAAATTATCACAATGGGGATCATATTCGCTAAACCCAACTGTTAGGATCATCCTCATTAACTCTATTCTAAGCGCCTTACCTATCTATCAATTCTCAATGTTGTTATCTCCTTCTTCCTTTTTCCATGCTTTCATTGAGGAAATTCATAGATTCCTCTAGAAAGGAGGTAAATATAACTCTAAGTGTTTTCACCTGGTAAGTTGGAATGCAGTATGGTCCCCTAAAATCCATGGTGAGATTGGAATTTGGGACCCCATCATTGTGAACAAGTCCCTCGAAGAAAAAAATTCTTTATAGATTGATCTCTTGCCAAAATGAATGGTAGAAATCAGTCCTAAATCAGAAATACTTCCCAGGACCCCACCTGATATGCCTTGACAACCCACCCTCTCCCTTGGTATGCTCCCAAATATAGCATCTTCTAAAATCCTCCCTCCACCTCTTCTCTCCGATCATACTTGGACCCCTTGTAAAGGGAAGAAAACAAAAATATGGCAAGATAACATCATGGGAAAGCCTCCTCTTAAATCCATTCATGAGCTTACCCTTTGCAAATCTAGTTGGACACTCAGAATAAACTCACTCTTTTCGACATCTCTCCTTGGGATGATCATTCGAGCAAATGGATAGGTTGTAATTTGGAGGATCTACCTTCCCCTCTTCATCCCCTCTTGAAGTATTTCCTTCTCAAGCTATGTGGTTGCACCCCTTCCACCTGGACTCTAGAGACTATAGAGGGTGGGGAAAAAATGGATAATTAGTCAAACGGGGCTATCATCTTGAAATTCTAAAATCCAGTGTCCCTTCAAGATATAATAAGTGATTTTAGTTGGACCTTGATGCATCAAAAAGTGCTCATCGGAGAAAATTTGGAAAAAATGGATATCCAGTGCCCTTCTAGGTGCGTTGTTTTTCTTGATGATTTGGAATATTCCTCACTTCTCTTTTTAAACTTCCCTTTCTCCAAGGTTGTTTGGAGAATAGTTTTGTAGTGCCTATCTTTCATAACTCAATGGCCCACTTCAATTGAAAATATTCTTTTTCATTGGCCTCAAGCCTACCTTGGCACCTTTTATGGAAATCTTGTCTTCAAAAGAATATGGTTAGATATTCCTCTATTTGTTTGCTGGAAAATATGGATAGCTAGAAATAGAGGTATTTTTTAGGGGCTAAAATATTCTCCGGAAATGGTGGCATCCAAAGCCATTGGTATGCCCTTGGAACATTTTAATTCAAGGAGCATGCAACTTGATCAACCTGATGCTTTGGATTATTGGGAAATAAGGTGGATGGAAGGGTTCCCCATTAAATATTTTTCACCACTTCCAACCCACTCTGGATCAAATTGGAAACTTCAACTCGACCACAAACTTTTCAAAATGGCTAAGGGACCAAACCCACTATTTTGTTTTCTTTGATGGTGCCTTCAAAGGAAACCTCGAGGTGGAAGGTGAGGGATGGGTGCTATATTACCCTAAAGGACAAATTGAGACTAATTATTCATGTAACATAGGAGCGTCCACCAACAACCAGACTCAAGCATACACCCTCCTTCAAGGATTGCTCATAGACATAACTAAAAATAATGGAATCCTTTCAATGGTGAGTGACTCTAAGAATACAATCAGGCACATGAGGCTCTCCTCCTTCCCCATTGAAGTGAGTCTAAGATAAAATTTTCTACGCATACATGGAATCATTAAGGAATTCAACCAAGTCTACCTGTGTCATGTTAAGCAAGACCTTAATTCTCTCCCTAAAAAATTGGCCAATAAGGGAATTAATGGAGAATTTGGATCTCTAATCATAGATGTAAGGATAAGTTACAACCATGAACCTTATCCCCTTTTTCATGGATTGTGATTATTATCATAGCTGTTGGATTTGGAAGGCCCCACTTCTTTCCTTGGCACCCTCCTTTTATGACATGCAGCCTTCCCCTAGTCTTTCCTTCCACCCTGCCTTCCCTCCCATATGGATCTCTTCCCCTTGTATTTGTCCCTCCCCCTTTTCCTTGTCCCTCATTGCAGCTTCACTATCTTCCCTCCCCCTATCCCCTTCCTTATCTCCCTATACCTTCCCACCACGATGGGATCCATCCCTCCTGGATTTCATCCCCCCTATCTGTTGCTCTCATCATCTTGTACCACCCCCTTTTTGTTTCTCCCATGTGAAGTATTCTCCTCCTTTGCTCCCACACTTCATCCACGGGGGTCATATGTTATCATTCCCTAACTTATGCACTCATAAGCTAACTTGAGTACATAAGTTAGCTTATTAAATGACTCAACTAATTCGTGTATATTAATCAAACTGTAAAACAAATTCTCTCAAATGAAATCAAAACGCTGAAATCAAAGGTAGAAGATATTATAAATATAGGTCCAAGTCTTGTATCTTTCGTTTTCTCAAAATATTTGGGTTAATAGTTTCTAAGATCTCCTATAGCGCCCCCACACACAACCGTTAACAAAGTTACATAAATTAAAGAGAAGAAAAAAATGTACATAAATCAAAATTCTATAGGAGTTCAATTTGCTCACTCGACTTATAGTTTAGTTAATCACATTCCTTTGGTTGGCCATCAAGAACATCAACTAGTTTTTTTATCACTTATAGAAACTCAACCTTCAATAAATGACTTTGTAAGGAAATCAAACTTGTAATTCAAGAGCATCAAATCCATTTGAAATTGTAAATTATAATAAATAGAAATACTAATCTACTGAATATAAATGTAATTCTATCTACTAATCTACATCAACTAAAAAGAAAATAACTTTGCAACACAAACCATATAGGGGCCCCTGCCTACTAACTTGTGCTACAAAGGAAACTATCACATGAGTACTTTGTTACAAGTTCAACAAATAGTTGTTTTATTTCAACATCCAAATGTACATTGGTTATAGAGGAAGTCGTATCAATGTTATCCTATACCTATGGCTTCTCCTCTCCCTTATAAGACTAATAGCCCATATTTCATGAGAGGAAAAGGGTTACAACAAGATGATACCACTCCCCAAATATGTGGATATAAAACCAACACATATTGGATTTTGTTTTATTATGACAACAAAATCATAACAACATAATCCCAAAAAATCCCATATTCCCAAATTTAACTAGTCAGAGTATGGAGGCGAAATTCTTCGTTGTTGCAGGATTTCTGAAAATGACATAAAAATTCATTTGAAGATATGCCCATAAATCCATTTTTGTGAAATTTTCAAGAAATTGGTGATGCATATTCCTACATGACCATATTCTACACAAAACCCATGTTTCAGAATTTCCCAATTTGCTCCCATCGATTTGCAAATAAGGTGCAACGATTGTCCCTGAAAACAACTCACTATAGGAAATCCAACAACAAATATGGACATTGACCATGAAGTGGAGATGGATGTTATCAACCTAGATTTGATTTAATTAAGATGAAACCTTATCAGGCCACCTAGGAACAAAACACATGTGGTAAATTCTCTCCGGGAGCTGCACTGCTATCCTAATCATGGAGGTGGCTATCGGAACTGAACTCACACGGTTATTATCAGCAAAACCAATCATAATTCTCTTTAATTCATTAAAAATGAGGAAACTAATGATAATTAACAACTTTTCACTTCATAAGATTCCAATGGAACATTTCTTGAAAACACAAGGAAATGTGATGAAAAAGGCGATAAATGGATAAAGGGAAATGAACAAAATAGTCAAAGGAGGTACTTCAGATAGCGAAAAATTTGGAAAAATGATGACCCAACAAGGGTACTAATAGTTATTCTAAGATCATGGATTTGAAGTATCTCATGAAATTGGTTGTTAATAAAGGTTTCCTCAACCTACAAGCCTTTGGGGACTCAAAAGTTGTTATAAATTGGACAAAGAGTAGCCACAAATTGAACAATTTAAATGTATTACATCCCATCTTAGATCAGGTGAAAATAATGGAAGTTGTTGGAAGTATTGGTTGACTCGGGTTCTACCTTAGTTCCTCCAACAAAACCATAAAAACCATTTGCCCCTCTGGTAAACCAAAAGGTAACACTACGCACAAAGTGCACATCAGAGTCTCACCTGAGATGGCTTATGGGTGCTTGCATGAACCAAGCGTCTGCAATCATGGAAGGGGTTGGGGATGTTCTACTTCTTCTAATTTTACTTTAACATGCATCATATTATGCCATCCATCTAGATATAAAAATTAATTCATTTTTCATTATCAGTACCATGTGCTACAAAATACTATTCTAACCATTAATCATTCATTCATAATTGCAAAAACCACAAAAAAATCATGCAACACATCACAACACACGATTTTACCATGGTTCACCCCCCCTAGGCTATGTCCAAAAAGATCTTTTGCTTCTTTATTATTCTTCATAAAAATATGGCGGTGCACACACTACATCATAGGTTTAATAATGGTGTGAGGTAGACCAGTGTCACACCAAGCTCTACATCTTGCGACCTGACCCTCAATTATACTTCATGCTTCTCCAAAGCTGATACAAATCAAGCTCCACAACTCTTATCCAACAACTATCATTGCAACTCAAGACTCAAGAGTTCTCCAAAAATAGGTTCTTCAGACACATGAGTTCTAAGACACCTCTTATCTACCTCGCACATCATATTTATACTACAAAATGGGTAAAACCCCTTACATCATGCCTCAAAATCCTAATTCTAAGTGGACTAATCTTGTCCACATTCTAACAGCCTTCCACATGGGCTGGTCTTCGATCTAACCATTCCTTGCTTGACTTTGCACCTATCTTCCTTAATTCTTGGTGTGTTGCTTCCTTTTCCTTTCATCCTGATCTTTTCCCTTATTTCCTGGAGCGCATTGTTGCCTTTGGTCCATTCCTCATTTACTTCACTAAACCCCAAAATTTTCTACTCCAACAGGCCCCCAACACTTACCTGTGGCTCGTCTCGAGCCACTCAAGCAGTGTGTTCCTCTTGCACATATTTCTCCAATGTCTGGAAGTTCTTGGTGAATGCATATACTTTAGTCTTCTCTTGCACGCCCCTTTCTGTGAGGGTTTCCATGACTTGCGTTGTGACATGCTCCTTCAACACTTCTAAAATATTTGAGTGCATCTGGTCCAACCTTCCTTTTTCTGTATCCATATCTGCTATTATCTTTTCATCTTGCTCCTGAAGTGGCTCCAACTGATCCTGTCATGCTTGCTTTTCCTCTTGTGCGGCTCTTACCTCTGCCTGCAAGTTTTTCATCTCCTGCATGCTTTTCATTATGTCTGAGATACTCATCGTCTTTTATCTCTACTTAAAATCCTAAAATACAACATCCAACTTATCTTCCCTCTGATCCAACTATTGGATCCCTTCGTCTTCTTCCAGGCTTTTCCATATCTACACAGTCCTTTCATAGAGCTCTATTATTTCTTTAACTTCCAACGCAATAATACATGTGTGCTCTGTTTCCTATTGTTCCCTTTCTGATCTGACCTTTAGAGGGGTGGTTGGTGTCAAATTCCAAACAAATTCTACTATCTCATGTTTATACCCATCCATCATCTGTGTTATCCTCTTTATCTTTTCTTCTACGCTGATCTCTCCTGCTAGTGCATTTTTCGGAATCATTTGGAAGACTTCCTCAAGTATTTTCTCCATTTTTTTTGTGCGTTTTTTTTCCTCCTCACGTTCAATCTGTACCTCCTTAAGGACTATCTCTAGTATCTCCTTCACTTCCTTGGATATCTCCAAGTTTGTTTCATTCATCTTGGCTCTAGATTGAACTTCTTGTGCAACGCTCATCTACAACTTATATAGCACTTTTTTTGCTATCCTAGACAATACCAATTCGATTTGTTTTACATCCTTAACATGTTTTTGTGCCATGTCTTCATTTATTTGCAACATATCCTTAGTAATGCTAAAATTTTCAGTTTCCAATGTCGTTATATGTACTCTCTCCTCCTCATTTTGCACTGGTATGTCCTGGTCTTTCACTGTTTGTTGCTACTGAATTTGTCCTTTGTGTTGTTCCTTAGTAAATTATATTTGATCCAAGACCTGTTTAACTTCTATCAGCTCTTGCATTATCTTTTACCTTTGTTTTTCTGCATCTCCATATGCTTTGATGACGTGGTCCTACACTCATGGGCTAATTTTCCTTGGTTTTTCCAAAAATGAGATTCGCTATTTTAAAAATGATTCACCCAAATTCTATAGGATAAAATTATTTTACCTTAAAAGTTGCCAAAATTTTATAAAAACTGTATAAAATCCTTAGAAATTTGAATATTTTTACAAAAATATCGCCAAACATTTATAGTTGGCATATGAAGGATTAGTAAGATTCGCCAAGGTTTATACATTTTAAAATAAATTTCCATCCTTAAAATCATCCCTGCTCTTTATGTGACTAAGTCTACACCATAATTTGTTATTGTATACTAGGGGACCTTCTTGTGCACCTTCATTTTCTTGCGTGCTCCACTTGTTTGTAAAACAGTTCTCTTAAGTGGCCTTGAATTGTTTTCCTCTATCGTGATTGGGGTATCTGTCTCCAGTATATCCCCTCATGTTTGTCCCTCCTGCATTGGGATGTTATATTCCCTCCGTGTCTCTCCATTAGTGGCATTTTCGTAGTACTTCTACTGTGTGATAGGCTTGGGGATAGCCTTTTTTTGTCTAAGTGTTCTTTTTGTTGCACTCCCCCATGTCTGATTCTTTCACCTTGTTGTTTCTCTTGTATTCATTGCTAGAGTACTCTTCTTTTATGAGGGGACTTCTTCTGAGGGTTGCTTTTCTTTTGCTGGCTCCACTAGCACCTTCCATTCCTCCTTCCAGTCTTTCATTTCCCATTGCACTTCCTTTGTTGTGAGAAAATATCTCATATACAACCACTCCTTCTCTAAATCTTTTTTTTCCTGGATCCACATATTGTGCCTTGATGCTTTGAAGTTGGATATCTTATTGTACTCCTCCACCACCTCTGGTGGGATCCTCCAAGTTTCGACCACCTTTTCCTGTATTTCTTCAAGATATGTCACAAATATGGTGGATTTTTTCTTTCTTTCCCTTGCGATAGTTTTGTACCACAATGTTTCATACTATGTTGTGCGAAATTTTCTGATTCTCTGACAGAATACATTGTATTTGTGGTGTTTCCATCCCTCTAATGAAATAAGAATGATCAACCATGAGAAATGGAACTCCGTCCCTAAATCCTGGGCATCCTGACAAACAACCAAAAACAAGTTCAGTAAATATGGACTCCAGCTCAATAGAATCCCCTTTGTGAACTGCATGACTGCTACTTATAACCTTGCTGAGACCTCTTCTTTGTGACACTTCCTTAGAAATTTACATGCCATAATATTGGTTGCTAACCTCGTCACATGTTCACTGATTTTGTTAATTACGATGCTTATGGGCCCCCTCACTGTTCCATAAGTTTTCTTCATTTCCTCTACCAAGGATTTCTCCTTGATATTTTCATCCAAATACTACGCAGGTTTCTCACCATCCATGGGTAGACATGTTATCTTTGCAATTAACTCGACGTCGATTGAGACTGGCCTATCTAGCCATAGAATTCTCTTGTGCACTACTACCACTAATTGTTTGACGTAGTTATTGACATCCTTAACCCTTCCAAAATGTAGTATCTCTAGCAGATTCATTATGCTTGTGTTATATAAACCCTGTATCCATTGTTTTGGTTCTAGTATTGGTACTCCTGTCGCACTAAACCCTTTTCTCTCCGGGTAGACTTGCAACTCAAATTATGGAAATTTGTCTCTGTCTTTCACATCATGGTCCTCATAGCACAGTTTATCTATGTGTCCTAGAAAATCTAGTAAAACCTTCACTACTTCTGGTATGCATGGTAGTAGAAGGGTTACCTATGGTTTCTTGCGTGGTGACCTATGGATCATTTTTTTCCCTTTCCCCTTTTCTAGCGCCCTTGAGGGCCCTGCCTCTTGGTGCATTTTACCTTCCTCTTCCTCTTCGTTTGATTCAGGTTATATTTTCACATCCTCGACTTGGACCTGGTCCTTTGTTTGTGGCTCTGACTCTGTGATCGGTTCTTTTGTTGGTTCAAATTCTTCCGTGGGCTCGTTAGAGTCTATTCGTTCCTCATCTGCTTCATTTTTTGGTTGGATTATTTCTTACGTCAGGTTTTTATCCTATGTTGTGTTATGTGGGTCAATATCCATTTTTTCTATCGAAGGGGTTGGCTCCTGCTCCTCAACTATGGTAATTCTCATTGGTTCGATGACCGAGGAAGGAGTGGAGTCCACATCCACCACTCCCTCCCATTGTGTAGGGTTTTCTATTTCTAGTTTTGGTTTCTTCAATGATATGTTATTGTTACAGGTTCATCTTGACACATGATTGGATGCTCCAACCTTCGGTGGTTTCATACTTCTTAAATCCAAGTGGGTTTTCTTAGAAATCTCACTGATTTCCTCCTATATCACATGTTCGTTCTTAGCTTCTTGCTCCTTAGCTTTGTGTTCGCTCAAAATCACAATGTGGCTTATTGGGAATGATTCTTTCTTCTATAGTGCTGTCATAAATTCTCCAAATCTTGTCGAGCACGCTTCATGCACTGTTATAAATGTTCATTTCGTGCCTCCTTTTTTCGGTGACTAGTTTTTCTTTCCCCGACTATTTTGTTTTCCCGGTGCAAAGTATTTTTCTACTATAATATTTTTCTCGAGCACTATAATTTTCCTTCTATCCTAGTTGTCCTACGAGTAATATGCTCACTTCTTGTCACACCAGTCTATTGTTTGTTGTGTACTATAACTTCCCACTAACGTTCTATCACTTATTTCTCTAACTACTTCTTTTTGGATTTTTCTAATTTTTTACTTTTTTTATTCTTTTTCTTCTTTTAACTCCTACTATTTACAATATGTACAAGCCTAACTTTTGCGCTGCAACTACTAAGGGTTAGTGGGCCGACTGTCCCTATAAATTTTTGGTCGACTACCATTCACCGGTCCTTGAACTTCCTTACCTGCTAAATCCTGCAGCTACACAACACCTCCATTTGTGATAGAATTTATCTCATCTGGCCCTAGCCAATGCATTCTAATCTTTCCTGGGTGTTGCAAGTATTTACCATCATAGAGGACAACCAGATTTCCTTCTTTGAATTTATTCTTCTTAATATGTATGACATGTCAAGATTTATCCTTTGCTTTCTGTACTTCTTGATGGAAACCAATTATGATCATGTCTTCTTCCACTTCCATAAGTTGAGCCAATATTTCCTGTATTGTGCCTCTTTCTATCATTTATGTGATAGATGGAATGTGCAGAATTGGTATCAAATACTCCAAGGGAACTATTGCTTCTTGTTCATATACCAATATGAATGGTGTCTACCCTGTTATCTTCTTACATGTAGTTCTATAATCCCATAGTACTGCTGGTACCTTCAAGTCCCAATCATCTCTTTTCACATTACAAATCTTGGTCAAATCATTCTCCAATATATTTTTAAACGCTTCAACTGTTCCATTAGCTTTAGGATGATATGGAGTGATCTTATGAGGATATATATCAAAGTATTCAAGCATTGTCTGGATGGTATTGTTAATAAAATGAGTCCCTTGATCACTCATCAAAACTATTGGGCATCCAAATATTTTCACTACATGTTCAAATAGAAAGCATGTTACAGTCTCTACACTGCAATCCTTCACTATTGTTTCCTCATCCCATCTGGTCAAGTATTCCATTGTTGTAATAATATATCTGTCTCTTTACCTTCTTGTTGGTGGGTTAATCGGTCCTACAAAATATACTTCCCATTTATCAAACACTTGCAAAGTAACTTGAGGTATCAATGGAATATCATCCCTTCTGGATGGTTTTCCAACCCTTTGACATACATCACAATTCTGACAGTACTCCTTTGCATCCTTATGAATTTTTTTCCACCATAATCATGCGCACAATATCTTTTGCATAGTACGATTTCTTGCATAATGTCCTCCATCTATGCCTTCATGCACCTATGCCAAAATAACGGGTCTTTCATGTTCCATCACACATCTCCTAAAAATGTTATTTGCTCCAAGCTTGTATAAAATGACCTGCAATCATTTGATAATATGTATCTCTTACTACCAATTTTTTCTTTTTTGCGGTATTAAATTCTCTTGGGGCCACTCCTGTACTCAAAAACTCAATAATGTCAACAAAATATTCATCTGCAATATGTACTGAAAATAGTGGAGAATAAGGAAAGTTATCTTCCAAACTGCCTGGTTTTTCTCCATTGCTAATTATGGACAAATGATCTATTGTTGCATTCAATCTTCCAGGCTTCACCACAAATTCAAAGTCAAATTCCTGAAACAACAATAAACATATGCATATTCTTTCCCCCAACACTGAATTATTAACTAAGTATATAAGATGATAATGATCTGTGAACATTTTAAAATGTTAAACTAACAAGTAATGTTTGAACTTCTACAATGCATAAACCATATCCAATCCTTCCCTTTCTGTAGTATTGTAGTTATTCTTTGTGTCTGATAGCTTCCTTCTTGCAAATGCAATAGGGTGATTTATATCACCTTTTCCTAGTTGTGTCAATGCTTCTCCTAGTGTTATTGATGATGCATCTAAATTCACATCAAACTCTGACCAATCTGGAAACACAAGAATTGGTGCAGTCACCATATTTTCCTTCAAAATGTCTAAACTCTGTTGGCACTCATCATTCCACCGATACTTGATGTCCTTCTTCAACAATTTCTCCATCAGCGTTGTAATCTGTGCATATCCCTTATGAATTTCCTGTAATATCTTGTATGACCAAGTGTACTCTTCAACTGGCGCACTGACTTTGGTGGTGGTAAATTAAATATGACAACAATTTTAGCAGGATCAACCAACACACCCTGTTTACACACCACATGCCCTAACAAAATCCCAAAATATGCGTTGAAAATACATTTCTTAATATTTATTGAAACATGACATTGTCTACACCTGTCCAACATCATCCTTAATACTGCAACATTATCCTTCAATAAAATGAACATTGTCCAATCATCCAACTAAACTTCTAAAAACTTATGTATGAAATCCTTAAAGGCTGCTACTACTACCCTTGAAAAAATGGTTGGTGCATTCTTAAATCCAAATGACATCATTGTGTACTGATATGATCCCCATTATGTAGCATATGTTTTCTTATGTCTTTCCTCTGGTGCAATCCTGATATGATGATATCATGAAAACCCATATGTAAATGAATAAGCTTCTTGACCTCCTACATTCTCCAAAACTTCATCTGTGAACGGGGTCAGGAAAGGATCATGTAAATAGGCATCATTTAGCTTCCTCATTTCAACAAGTATCCCGATTCACCCCCTCTTCTTTTCCTTCACCATCATAGGACTGATCCATTCTGATTCTTCCACGGGTTCTATGACACCAACTTCTAACATCTTGTCAATTTATGCCTTCACTTTCTCCTTGTATATCGGATTCAACCTGTAAGGTCTCTGTCTTATTAGTTTGGAATTTGGCTTTAAAGGGATATTCATTTCTCCAAGTTCTCCTGTTATCCCCTTCATCTCTGAAAATGTTTTCGGAAACAAGTCATAGTATTCACACAGTAACTCTGTGATTCTTTCTACTGTCTGGTTGTCCCAATAATATCCAATACTTGCAATCTTTAGGTTTTTTGTTGTTCCAATATTTACCTTTTTTATCTTCAGTGGGGTTGCATAATATTGTAACTATAGCTGTGGAACCTCTACTTCTCTTTCTCCTTCAAATTTTAGGATATTGATATCACTTGGGTTATCCTTTGCTAGGTCTTCTTCTTCTGTGACATGATAACACAATAACAATTGTCTAACTGTTTGTCTCTTCTAGTTCTGGTAATATGTCACAATTTCTACTTCAATCTATTCAAAAATCATGTCCCTTACTACCTTTAATGTTGTATCTATATATGGACTCTCATGCTCAAAGGAAAATGTAACCCGAAAATTTTGATGCATCTCTTCCCAATTGGCAGTTTCCCCGCGTTGTTCCTGCTCTGTGTACTAGTTCTTCAGAATGCCTTCTAATGTGTAAAAAAATTGATGTGTCCATTCTTCTATTGGTACCAATACCCATCGTACCATACACCTATCTATGTGTTTTATGTTTTTCCCAATCCCATCATACTTCTCCAAAAATGTGTTCTCATGCTCTGCACCAAATTTAATGCACAACAACCTGTTGCACTGAAACCAGTTCTTAATCTTCTCCTTATGCACACCCCACCAACGAGTAGGTGTTTATTTCAATGCTATGTCTATTACTAATAGCCTTTGATTCTCCAAAATTTCTAGTTCAAAATTTGCTAAAAGTTCTTCTAAATTACTATGACCATAAAAACTGGGAGGTTCTCTTACCTAAGATCCAATCCATCTCAGTGTGTGCATCATTCTGGCACATCTTCTACTCGATAATTCATGTAATACTTGTTGCCATATTTTTAGTCCCGTGTTAGAGTCTGAAGAAAAATAACTAATACTTATCCAACTCAGCATTCCATATGCAGTTGGGTTGATATAATCCTCTTTGTGTGAGATAGTTCTGTACAACTAATTCACCTCATCTGAAATGAAGTTTTTCGTCGCATATCCAATGTATATCCCACCTTCTAAGGGATATAAATGTGCAATAAATATGTATTCTTGAGATTCAAATATCATCTTCCTGGTCTTCAAATTAATAATATCCTAATTATCAAAATCCGAATCCAGTCCCAACAATGCTGGATAGAGTGTAGTATTATCTACTATGCCAATGACTTCAAAGTCTGTCATGGTGTGCACACCATCTAGATATATTGGTATCACCTTCAATATACCAATGGGAACCACTCTGTGTTTATTTTATGACTTCAACTGAATAGGTGAATATCCCAATTGACGTTCTCCCATGGATTCCCATGTCTTTTTAGGAAAAACATTCACTTCGAACCCTAAGTCTAGTATAATATCCCCCATATTGAAATCTCCAATGTTTTCATTTAACTTGAATTCACTACTTTTTCTTCTCTTCTTTCAGACATGATTGATTGTCTTTACCCCTTCTTCCTTAGCATTACATTTTTCTAACAGATTTTGTAGTACTTAGAGAGATTACTTATCATTTAATAACTTTACACATGATACCAAAAAGTTTCTTAAATTACTAACATTTTTTGCAGGCTTCTCCTTGCTGGTCTGATCAAATAATTGGGGCATGTCATACACCGGTACATCATCTATTGGCTTTTTTCATGAGGTAGATGAAATATTCTCCTTCAAAATATCTTGTCTAGCTTCTTTGAAGGTCTCTTTTTCGTTGCACGCATCAAAATTCTGCTCAGGTTCTATATTCTTCCTTACCCATTGATGTATATCTTGGTTCTGCTTTGCTACATCATCTCATGTCTTAGCTCCACCTCTAGTAACTATATTGATCTTCTTCCCATCCTCTTATCTATTTTCCATAGCAATCCATTGCACATTCTGATTATTTTGGTTCCTCATTTCTTGTATCTTTACCAACAATGTCGGACAATATTTTGTATCATGGTTTGTTGCGCGACAATACATACATGTCGTAGGTGGTAATGGAAAATATCTTGCATCGTGTCTGGGTTTCTGACAGTTATGACAAACTACTAGCCCTAGACCTCCTCTAAATCCTCTTCCTCCAGGTTCGCCTCCTCTATAGCCTCCTTTGTTACCCTGATTATCTCCACACAATGTATTATACTGAGGTGCCTGATTATAATGAGGTTTCACATTATTATTCTATGGTGGTGCTACACATTGTTGTGTGTTGTTATACTATGGTTGTCCTTGAAACTGTTGCATGGTATTATACTATGGTTTTTGCACAGCTTGTGTTGTCATGAATTCATCCTGTACCCTATAAGTGTTTGATTTCCTCTCCTTCATTATCTCCAAGTTTCTGCAGTCCTTGTCTCCAAGTTTCTGTAGTACAAAATGTAGTCTTTGGTACTATCTGATACTTCTACATCATAGGAAAATGATAGGGATCATGTCCATGTGTCCTGCATATCTCACACCATGGTCCTCTTGAAAATAAAGCATTTGGCATACCCACCCCTATATACTGCGCAGATAATGGACACTCATTCTTATGATGACCTTCTGTCTTTCATAATATACATCAACCATCTTCCCTTTTCTCCTTACCTTTATTCTAATTCAATTGAAATGTCAAGTTATTGAAATATTGTCTCTACTCTTCCAAATCTAGATATGTATGCTTCTATTGATTTTCCTCCAATTTCAAAGCTGCCTGCAGAGCCTCAACCTGGCTCTGAATTTTTTTTTTCCTCAAAGGATACTTCAAGTGTGGCAATAAATAATTAACAAACAAATTCCTATGTTGCATATTAGTAATAGGGTAATTCAACTTATCTTTCATCCTTTTGAAATTCTAATCAACCTCCCAGACTGATTCTCCTCACTTTTTCTTAATCTCTATCATCTCATTCATGAATTGATCCTATGAGCTTATCTTATGAAATTCATTGATTAATTTCCCCTTCACCTCTTTCACAATTGTAGGTGCTCTTGTCGAGTTATTTACTGTGAGACCCATATACCAATATAATGCACCATATATGAATGTGATTGCCAACTACACAACCTTTGTATCTTTATCTGTAATCTACTTGGCTTCCCAAATATTTTTGCAAATGAAAAGATGATTCTCTAGGTCCTTCGACCCTTCTCCATGGAACTCAAGTAAGCTAATAGTGGGATATTGTCCTGCCATTTTGAATCTTGTTGTACTACCACATCCATATGGTGTAGAAACTTGACTACTACTTGTTGAAATACTTCCACTTGAAATATACCCTCATCCAAAAATTATTCTACCACTAATCACTTGTTGGTTAGTTGGTTTTTCTTCTTCAGATGTCTTAGTTTCACACGGGGTTATGGGTTCCACACTAAATCAGATCTAGAATGGAGAGCCTTCTTTTGCACTAGACCCTTAACCTATGGTTTTCCTCTCATATGTGGCACACAATATTTCCTTAATTTTCCCTGTCGCGTGGAGATCCTCTACCTCTTCCTCATCAATATCCAAGCCCTCTCGCTTGGCTACTTCCATCTTCTTATGATTGATCTTATACTTGTAGGGTCATCCACTAAGCGTCACTCCTGATTTTCTCATTATCTCCCTGGTGTGTTCCTCATCCATTATGATGGAGTCCATTACTTCCTTATTCTAGCTACTCTCCAGAGCCTTCTCCATATCTCATATCTTCCTTAGTTCTTCACCCACATGCGCATATGGATCTAGTTGTCAGATTCCATGGTCATTATGCCTTTATCATGCAATAATATCTTGATCGATGTGTAAAGTGACCTGATGTACCTCCCTTTTGGTCCCTTCAAGAAATCCTTCTTTGCAACGGTATATGAATTTTTTGTATCTACAACAAATTCAATAATAAACCCTGCAATAATAATGTCTAACTAGAAATCTACTGTGCACGTGAATTTATTATTAACCCTTTCCAATCATGCAATTTTCTCAGTAGTTCAGTCTACGGGTCTAATCTATTTCATGGGATGTGCATCCTTCAACCTCAATATCTACTCTTGCAATAACTCTGGAAAATAACAAAAAATCCCTCGTGCAAATCAATAAACACATACATCTGTAAATACTAGCGTGGTGTATACCTGGAAATTTTGTTATCTTTTTGCACAAACTCTATTTTATTTGTCTCCAACCATCTTTCAATCTCTTTCTTCATAGGGTTCCATAGCTTGAACATTCCTTTCTATCATTAAATTCTATTCATCAAACCCCTCCCAGGTTGTTCTTCTGATTTCCATCTGACAACAGAACCATTTTTTGGATGTATGGGATGACCCGTGTTCTACCTTAGTTCCTCCAACAAAACCCTAGAAACCATTGACACCTCTAGTAAAACAGAAGGAAACACCGCACATAGAGTGCACAATGTAGTGTCACCCGAGATGGCTTATGGGTGATTGCATGACCCAAGTGTCTGCAATCATGGAAGGGGTTGGGGATGTTCTACTTATTTTACTTTTACTTTAACATCCATCTCATTATACCATCCATCTAGATATAACAATTAATTCATTCTGCATTATCACTACTGTGTACTAAAAAATACTATTCAAACCATTAATCATTCATTCATAATTGCAAAACCACAAAAACATCATGCAACACATCACAACACATGATTTTACCATGGTTCACCCCTTGGGCTACGTCCACAAAGATCTTCTGCTTATTTATTATTCTTCATCAAAATATGGCACTGCACACACTAAATGATATGTTTAATAATGGTGTGAGGCGGACCAGTGTCACGCCAAGCTCTATAAATTGTGACTTGACCCTCAATTCTAATTCATGCTTCTCCAAAACCGATACAAATCGAGCTCCACGACTCTTAGCCAATAACTAGCACTACAACTCAAGACTCAAGAGTTCTCCAAAAATAGGTTCTTCACGCACATGAGTTATAAGATACCTCCTATATACCTCATACATCATATTTATACTACAAAATGGGTAAAAAATCTTACAACATGACTCAAAATCCTAATTCTAAGTGGACTCATCTTGTCCACATTCTAACTACTTTCTGTGCAATTGGTCTTTGATCCAATCGTTCCTTTCTTGACTCTGCACTGATCTTCCTTAATTCCTGGCGCACTGCTTCCTTTTCCTTCTGTCACGTTATTTTCCCTTCTTTCCTGGAATGCTTTGCTGCCTTTGGTCCGTTCCTTGTTTACTGCAAAGAACCCCAAAATTGTTCGCTTCAACAGAAGCTATGTTCTCAAAACTCCATACATCCATGTCTTTAGAGAATTGAATATAATAGTTGATACTTTATCCAAAGGAGGATTAAAATATGAAATTAACACGTGTCATCATGGAGTTATGAGATGGAGTACAAATTTATGAAAGTATTTTTAATTGAGGCACTTCATATGAATTTTCAATTCTAGATGTGTTACTTTAAGTAATTGTCGATACTTTTAATTTGTTTAGAAGGATTGTTGATATAGTGTTTAATAAAATATACCGGAAAGAATAGAGGATACATGGAATTCCATTTTAGACTTGTAAGTATTTGGAGTATTCTATGCTTTTAAAGATGTCTAGTTTTTTCAAACTATTTATGATTTCTTCCATGCCTTCGAGATTGGATAAAAGGTTGATGGTGATGGATGATACTATATAGCCAGGTTTGATAAAAATATTTTGGTAAGATTAGTGATATTTGGATGTTATGTATAATCTTGTAAGTCTTTTGAAAAACTAGTGTTTCTAATAAGGGTTGGGTATTTTGAAACCTTTTATGAGTGCTTGTATGTAACATCCCCCCTATCAACCCTAGTTTAATTAATGCTTAATGTAGATATAGTATCTGGATATGGAAAAAGAGATGTAATATGCGAATTGTATTTCTATGTTTTAATAAAAAAATGTGATGTCAGCTACTAAGGGGACATGAATAGAGATGGGGGATGAATTAATCCACAAGAGAGGGGAGGGTCTAAGAGAATTCCTAAGAGGGGTTCCAAGGGGGAAACTCCCATGCATATTAATTCAATCCATTTTCCTAAATTTGCTATATGAACCTCCCAATTTTTGATTGAGTGTTCCAAAATCCAATCGTTGAGTAAATGTAAGAGGTTGGGTGTGAGTGGTCACATCCCAAAGTTATTGGGCACATGGGGGATGAGTACAATCAGTTTGGGGAAGTGTGTGAGTCAAGAAAGCAATCCAAAGGGATGAAATTTGTATGGGTTGGGACAACAGTGTTAGACAATCAAGTTTTTATGCATGAGGAGCAAGTAGAGAGCAGGAAAGAAGGATTAGAGTTGGTGCAGCCATCGAGGGAGAATTATAGACAATGTTGGAGCATATTTGGATTGAATTGGAGATGAAGACTAAATAATCAAGTTGCCAATTCTGAAGAGTGAAGTCATGGACGATTTTCACTAAAGAAACAAGTGGTTGTTGTTGTTTGCTGGTAGTTTTCTTGGTAGCAAGTTCCCTTGAGATCCCGATTGAGAGATTCCTAGCTACATGTTCTAGAGAGACCCTAATAAATGAATGGGATGTATGAGGGATTGATTTCAATGAAGGGGTACATTCTTTGGGTTGGTCATTTCAAGAGGAAGATAACTGGTGGAAAATCAGGATAGTTGTAGGAGAATACCAGTGGGTTGTGAGTTTATGAGTTGTGAGTGTTAGAAAAACAGGACCGCGGAACAATAAAATAAAACAAATGCGGAAACAAGTGTGGGCTACGTCCACCAGAGAAATTGCCAGGTCCTTCTTTTATTATTATCCAGCAAATGAAGGGATATAACCTATAGAAAAACCCACTGTAACTTCCTCTTCTTTCTCTCACAGCCTCCTCTCTCAGATTACAATACTCACCATAATACATAGCCGCAATACATTTCCCTCATAACAGAGGGTTTCCTTCTAGGTCAAAAAACCCTAACATAATTTCTATCATTAGATATGCAACCTTATAATGAACGGTCCAGATTTACAATGAAATTACAATATACATTTACAAGGAAAATTTTTCTTCGGGGGCTTCGCCCCCAAACCCCCCAGCCGGGGGGATAGGCCCCTTGGACCCCTCAGAAGGGGTACCCCCTCTACACTCCTCCGCATGGAAGAGTGTACATAATTATGGGGTGTAAATTCTTCATGGGGTATAAACATGGCTGAAAAACACAAGACCTCTGAGTCAGGAAGATAATCAACCTCCACAACCAACAGTGAGTGGACAGTGAGAGACCAAACTTATTTGTGGATTACTAGACTCAACTCAGGGGAGACTTGTCATTTATATTTGGATCATTTAGTCTATGGTTGGGTGGAGTTTTCTTCCCAAGCAGTTGGTTGTACAACCATTGTTAAAAGATAAGTGTTTATATGTTTCATGTCTTGTATTTATGAGTTAAATTGTTGTGCATGATCTATGTAAATGAGAATAGATTTATTTGTTGTTGTAATGAAGTTTATTAGCTACATCCATGTCTATTTTAGTATGTTGTAGATGCATCAATGTAATGGTAGTGAACAGTAGATAAATCTGGTTGTAATTCGTAGTTGAAACCAATAGGGAATCAATTAGTTGTAAAATAATTAATTTAGTTAGCTGTAAAATTTCATTTGTATGTGTTTTCTACATTTTAATGTTCCTCGAATGGGCTAGGGAATGTTACATTATGGTATCAAAGCATATGGTTCAAATATAGGGCTTGTATGGGATCAAACCAATACAAATTTGACAAATTCGGTGTTGTAGTTTTTGTCTGTGACAAGTTTGGGGGAAAATGGTAAAACAATCAGAGAGAAATCCCCAAATTTGTGAGAAATATTTGAGTTTAAATGACTAAGATTTGTTTAAGAGGTTTAATGGAGCCAATATGAAAAATTGTAGAGTTGAATTCGACTTGGAATGGTCGAATTTCAAGTTTTAATGATCGTTGTAGAGTTGCAGGTAGTTTGGTGAATCGATGACTGAGATCATGTTTGACCTTGAGATCGATGGTCGAGATTCGCTTTGATAAATTTAAAAATTCGTAATGTTTTGGCCATTTTGAAAGGTTGATCAAATAAATGACCATAATTCATTTCAGGGGTTTTTGAAATGGATCAGATTGAAGATCGAGGTTCTCCTGTAGAGTTGGGCAAAGTTCGACGAATCAACAGTTCATATCATTTCAATTGGGATATCTGTTGGACACACCTACCACACTTAGAGGGGGGGTGAATGAGTGTGGGGCTCTTTTTCCAAAAACTTCCCTCTTGCACAAAAACTCATCAATTAACATTCAACATTTATTCATTACCCATTGTTGTCATTTATAAACAGTTATATGTGAGCACATATCAAAAACATATATCAGCAATATATCATCAACAAGTCATCACCACAATGAACACAAAGAACACAATATGTATGTACAATTTTCTTTTTATTACGGACTACAATCCTTGGGGTTTATCAGCAACAACTAAATAGAGTACAAATATACAAGAGAACAAGCTCTATGTGCAACACTCAACTTACATTATCAGCACCAACTGAGATGAGGCAACAATCCTCAACATATATCAATCTGTACCATAAACAAGAGCATCAACCATGCACCAACCTGTGCCAAACAACCTGTAATCAACCTGTACCATAAACAAGTGCATCCAACCATGTACCAAGTATATACCAATCATGTGTCAACTACTCATCAACAATGACTCATCAATATGTACCAACATCATCAACTATACACCTCATGTATGTTCCAACTCATCAACTGCTTGTCTCAACCATGACTAGTTTTGGATTAGTCAACAACCCTAACTTGAAATAATAATTACTTTGTACCTGTACTGAATAAAGATATGAAACTGATAAAAAAATGTTCTTAAGTGTTTTTTATGCAATTCCTCCAAGTGGCACTACTTGGAACCTCTCAGAAAATGAGTTATAGAAAAAATGGCAAACCTTGCTGAATTATGGCTTATTCTAGAGAGAGACCTTGTAGAGCGTGCCCCGCACAAACTGTTTGATGAATAGATTTAAAACTGTTACAGTGAATACTACAGACTATAATATAACCAACACAATTTGTCTCACTGAATTTGGATCTGTTATGAAGACGTTATGACGTTTTTACCCGAAACACCTGATTTTGACTAGTTTCAGGACTAGCCACAAACCCTATTTTCCACGGAGTGTAACTCCCAAACTACAACGACCCAAAAGATGAATTTTTAACCACATATACTTGGATATGTTTTCTCACTTGCATAGCCATTTCATGATCTTAATCATTATATAAAACGAGTTATAGCGAAAATGGTGAGATGACCTGTAAATAACATACCTTAGAAAGCACCATCAAAAGAATTTATCCTTCCTTGCATTTCGGCCTTATTTTCTTCACTTTCCTCAAAATTTTGGCTTAGATATCCTTGGTTACCTCATTCACCTATAGATCTTCAATATCCGCAAGTGTTCCACAACAAAAATGCTCAAGAAGCTCTCACAAGAAGCTCTCCATCAATACTCCAAAATATATTCCCACGAGAAGCTCTTCATTGATCCACAAAAAGGACGATCTACAAGAGACCATTGCTATCTTATTTATACTTTCATCCTTTAGGTCAATTAACCCATTTTTAGGTCACTTATCCCATTTTTAGGTCACTTAACCTATTTTCCTTATTTTAGGGTTAACCACTTTCCATAAATAGAAAGTTCTCCAATACTTTAACATTTAAA
>ML807759.1:56952-90822 GCA_009831015.1 Picea engelmannii | reverse complement strand
GTATAAAGGGCTATATGGAATAGCTTCAAGAGTTTAATGATAGAAATCTCCAAGTTAGATGAATACTTAGAAATAGAAATTGCTTATCCAATTACCTCAATTACCTCTATGTTGTCATGATGATTTGAAAATCATGAGCAGAATATGAGTACCAAGATCTTGAATTATTGGGATGAAAAGCATATGTTGAAGACTATTTGAAGGAGTTGGAACTATAATGCTGAAAATTCTAGTAGAAAATGATCGTTCTGAAAACACTGGCGAGCTACCAGAAATTTTGAAAACTGTGAAGCATTGATCTAAAGTTTGTTTGTTTTTTTTCTGCAAGAACATGGGTAAGACCTAAAATTGAATATGCGCCTTTCATTGTTGCTACTATTGATGTTGAATATTGGAATGAATAAACTTGTATTTCTCCTTTCGTGAATAAGGAGTTTTAGTCTGTTGTTGAAGCATGGATACTTGTGTTAAATGTTGATGCAAGAATTCTAGTGACACTTGAACAATTTGCAATAACTAAATTATTATCGGAAATTGAGCAATTAAAGGAAATATAGATCATAGTTAATACTGACAAATGACCCTAAATACACATTTCTTGAAGAAAATATAATTCACCAAAATCCAAATAAAACTGTTGTATTCTAGCTGCAGAAAGTGAACTCTAAAAATCAATCCTCTGTACCTATTTATTTTTGAAACCGAATTTCCGGTATTGAATTCTATAGAATGAAGTTGAACTATCTAAGAATCAATTGTTCAACTGAACTGGAGCATTAAACCATATAGTCTTCAATATTTTCAAACCCTTGATGTACAATATTTTCCATGTGAGTGAATGTGTTGAGTTCGAACATGGAAAGGATTCATTGGATTACCGACCATTAATGTATTGTGTTATCCAATGCAAGATCACTCACCATTGATGAAAATGAGTGTCAATGTACCTTAGTACATTCCAATGTGTATGAATAGAGGTGTTGAAGTTGAGTCGCCTACTGAATCAGACAATCGGGAAACATTAATGTATTCCCACTATTGTCAACGAGGAAATTTGCCATTGATGTATGCAAGCTCCAAGGAACTATAAAATATCTGATCTTGATCCTAGATAAAGTGTTGAGGTCAATGGAACAAGATCTGTTGGAAGGAGGGCCTTAGGGAATCCCACATCCTTCAACTCGAACATCAAACAAAATAATTTTGAAGAAATATAAATGAAATATTGAACCAACAACCATATGCAAAACTTTACTGTGAAGCTTGACAACCAAAAATGTGGTTTTCAAGGAAGGTTTAGGTCCATCTGCACCAGAGATATAGTTTTCAAAGTTGAACATTATTTTTCTCTTTACTATTTTATTTATTTGTTTATTCTTCTACCTTATCCTACTCTACTTAAACATTTTCTCAACTATAAGAATATTTCCAATGCATCTATTTGCATAACAATATCTCAAGTAGACTCATATCAAAATTCAAAAAATTTACCTTTATAGATGCCGAGATATGAGAAAACAAATTCTTTGATTACTATGGTGCCAATAAATGTTGAATAATGGAGGAATTTTGAGGGCTAGTAATTTTATCGAATCAGGATTCAATACAATCATTTTTATTTTGGGTTCCTTGTTCATTGGCACTTATATGTATGTTGTCCTTTGTCATCCAATGAAATTCTTCAGATATTTTACCACTACACTCTTGAATGCATAAAGAATCTGGTGAAAAACATGGAAGGAATTCTTCAATCTTTGGTTCCAATATTTTCTCTCCATCAACTATTGTCCATGACTCATTGTCCTCCTCTACAAATTTACAAGGATGACTAAGGAAGACTTCTAGATATTATTTCTATAGTTGTTCATAGATCATCTACTCTTCTTGCAAATCATATATGTCTTTCATTGTAGTTTTGAATTTGGAACAAGGATTTAAGAAATTCCTTGTAGTTATAAACCCTTCTTTACTTACCAAATCCTTGAGCATCTTTAAGTTATTCCTTTTGGTCCAGAGCTCCTCCTCATAAATGGATTAGTGTATGGGGGCTCTTACAACACCCAAAATAATTGAAACTTTTCTACTTTTTGAATGAAATATAAAAAAATAAAACACACCATGTATTGAATACCTCATGCTACTAAGACCCTATTCTCACCATGTTATCATTGACATAATGTTAATCAAGGAAACACGCTGAACCAACACGACGCGGTCTTAAAGAAACTCACTAAAGTGAACGTGTTAGGATTTTACACTATAGAAATTATACAGTTAGGTCATCTTTACATCTTACCATTTCTCCTCCTCCAAGTCGTAAATGTTTGTGCAACAAAAATGAAAAACTAAAGAAACAAACTATCAATGCTCTAATCCCTTAGCATCTCCCAAAAATTGGCATGGAAAATGTCAGGTAGTTTAATGGATTAAACTCTACTACATTAAATTATTGATCGAGAGTATGTAGAATTGTGAGATGCAAGAAAAATATATGCAGGACTAGGCAAGAAAAATATAATATATGCATATTTTGTTCAAAAGCACTTTGTTTAATAAATCATTTCCAAGAATTGAACTTAAGTACATAAGTTAGATTACTCAATGAATAAACTAATTATTGTATATTAATCAAACTATAAAACAAATTCCCTCAAATGAAATTGCAATGTTGAAATCGAAGCTATAAGATATTATAACTATAGGTCCAAGTCTTGCATCTTTCACTTTCTCAGAATCTTTGTGTTTGTTATCCCCGATTTCTAGGATAACTAAAGAGATTGTGTCTTGAGTCCCTTAAGTTGCATACATGGAGTACCGAAAGATTGATGGATAACAATGTCCACTTCCGTATACATAGGCCCAGTTCACCACCACAAATCTCAGGTTCATCATGATGGTATCCACCACATCAGTTTGCTTCCGAAAGACGATGGGTCTTGCTCCATGAGGTACAAGTCAGGTATTGTGGTAAGTGTCAATTTAATATTTCAGGAATTTGATTATGTTTCATTTAAAGCTACTTTTGATTATATAATGTTCTCTTGGAAGTTATTCTATTTTCCCTTTTTCACCTTGGTGGTTGACATTGCACCCTAGTAAGTGGTCACCCTTAGGGATAGGTTCGCTACTCAAAGGTCTCCTTGACAAGTTATTGTTCCACTCTCAATCATACTTATCATTTTTCATCACTTCACCCCTTGTTCATCTCCTTATATTTTGATATTTTTAGGTGTATTGACCCAAGAAGGTATTGTACCTCGTTTCATGGGAAGAAGGGGTTGAAGGCCCTGCAGTTTGTAGCTAGAAATAGATAAAATCCAATCATAAACCTTCTATATAATCTCACAGGGATCTCAAGGAAAATGAAATGTCTCTTATAAGAAACTGATGAGACTCGTGAAAAATAACAATATAAAAATGCCAACCAAGGTAGAGAGTGTGTGGGAAATGTTGTTTATGCTTAGGTAGAAGTCCCACACATTGTCTTCAACTCGGGGAAGAATAATGTGACCATGGTAGATTCAAGGTGGGAAAAAAAATTCATGCGTAGGTAGAAGCCCCATCTTGGCTTTAACCTGGAAACATCTAAAAAAAACAAAAGGAAAATAAATGGGCTTGAAAAAAGGATGCACTGAAAATGAAGGTGAAACACACCCTCTACAAAGGCACCCATAAATGAGACAATACAAACCCTTGTATGTCATGAACCCCATGCCCAAACATTTTAACCCCCCATCCACTTCATATTCTCCATGTGACTTAGAGAGGTTTCCACCTAGGAAACACTCCTTGAATTATGGAATGATTCACCCAATAGGTCACTTTGTCAGCCATCCCATACCTAAACTTGCAAAATTGCATTTGGTCTTTGAGCACCTATTTAATTTGATGAGGTAGTTTTGATCTACATGCTTGAATGACTCTTATATTGAATGTGATTTTACCTTCCATGATGCTTTGAGTTGAGATCCTTGGAGGGCACACTTTTCTGTCTTTGTAGGACCTTGACTGGTGGACGATTAATTGGAGGAACAAACCCAGCTTGGGCCTTCATTTGGGAAAGAAGGCCACAGGGTGGATACCATCGCCCGCACACGAGATGATGATTGTATAATTTGGAGGCATGTGAGGACACGTTGGAAAGTGACACCTAGCCTTCATCAAGCCCAACGACCTACTTGGGAGCTCTTATACCATGTTTCTAGGCTTGACGTCTTGCTTGGGGCTAGAGCATGATGAGTATGGACACTTGGTGCGTTTTGATGGAAGAACCCTTGCATTGAGGAGGATACTCTTGAATTGAATACAAATGGCATTTTTATGCCTAGCACTACCTTCTCCAACCCCAACGAATTCCAACATATGTGTCAAAATGTGACCCCTCAAGGGGATGATGTCATGTTTTAGGGTTTTTCTTTGTGCAAAAAGTAATATTTCTTTGTAAAGGGGAAAAATAAATGGAAATGTCTCCCTTGTTTTGTGGTTTACCCTATGTTAAGTGGACAAACACTTTTTAGGAGATTTGTGTAAATAAGAATCATTTCATTTCATTTTAATGTATAGCTCTCCCATTTGGAGAAGGATACTTGGTTGAAATTTGCACCATCTTTGAGCAATTTGGATCTCTCTCTCTCTTGTGAAAATTTATTTTTGTTATTTCTCTTAGTATATTGTGGATCTAAGGTGGTGCACACCTCTTGGAGGCTTACTCTCTTTCTTATGGATGGATGTGCTTTGGTAAACTAGGGTTTGATCTTGCAGCTTATGGAATTGGTAAGGAAATTTCTGCATTTATTGGTGTTTTCTTTTTGTTCCATTTTATTCTTGTTTGAAACCATAGGAGGAGTATAATTGCATACACCCTCCTCCAAAAATTCATCTCATTTCTAGTTGACAAGTCATTTTAACCAAGGTTGCTAGGAGGAGTACAAGGGCATACACCCTCCTATATTTACCTTAGTTTTTTCTGCATGCCCTAGGGAGTAAAATGACTTACACCCCTAGGGATATTGTGTATCTAACTCACACATCGAAGACTCCATTTACCCAAATATTAAAGGCACTAATCTGAATTTTTCATTGGAGAAATAAATTTATTTCCTCAGGTAACGTGATTTTACAAGATTTTCAAAATGTTTGAAGTAGAATCAATTCTATGCTTTATTAGCTTACTTGAGCTACTAAGGCATCCTATTTAGACAAATATATCTTATTTTTTTTATAAAATTAAAGCTACAGTCATTAGGGCTGCAACAAATTGCTCTCAAACTTTTACTTTTGCTCTCTTTTCAATAGTCAAAATTTGTTAGAAAGCTACCATATATTTATTAGAAAGTTGGATGTTAGAAAGCTGCCATATATATCTCCAAGACTCGTTCCCAAGCCACTCTCCACTTAGTAGTTTGACCTATAGGGGCATCATCTTCCTAAACCTCACTTTCCATCTCATTTCCCCCTAGGGTCATTCATGACTCCCCCCTTGTGTAGAATTTCTGCTTCACTAAAGCGAGGGGAGGGTTTACCTAAGGTGACCATGGGTAGATTCTCTCATATTTCTCTCCATATTGTGGATTATTTCAGGATTTTCGCAACCTACAATTTGTGCGATAACATTTTGGCACCATTTCCAAGGAGGATTTTGAATCCTCTTCCATGCCCTAATGACACTTTGTCAAGATTCCATCCCAAATCCTTTACCCATATCTTTCATGGCGACTCCACTTTAAGGATTTTCCCCTTCCACCCTTGATGAGCTCTTCTTGAAGCTCATCTAGTGACTTCACCATCCCAAAATCCATATTTTCATAAGACTTTTCCCCTGGGAAGATTCAAGCCTTCTAAGTTGTACCAAAGAAGGCCTCCTCTCAAATATCCCATTGTCAAAACCCTATTCCAAGGTAACCTTCCCCTTGTTCCAATGTCTCGCCCTTGGGGAAATACCTCTATAAACCCTTAAACATGGCCATTATTTTCATATATCCCATACCATTCCAAAGGAGTCTCACAAATGGTTTCCAAATTTCTCAGGAAATCATGTGATCATAGTTGACGATCATCTCTATGCCATCGACCGCGATATGGAGAATGTCGAAGTAGAATATGAATATGTAGCAATGAGGCTACTAGATTCATCATTGATTGAAGATGCCCAAAGATGGTTCAGGGGCCTTCTTGATAACCATGCATAATCTTATTAATATTTCGCTAAGTTGTTCAAGAATAGATGGATAAAAAAGTAGGACGATGAGATGCTTGTAGCTCAGTTCAATCAGATAAAGAATAAGGAGAATGGGACATTAATTGAATTTGACAATAGGTTTGACACATTGTATAGCCAAATCCTGAAGGATTTGTGTCTGCCATAAGTAGTTGTTTGTCTCCTTTATATGAATGATTTTGATGGGAAATTTTGTTTCATCTTAAAGGATAAGAATCCCACTAATTTGGCACAAGACAAAGAGTATATCACAAATATTGAAGAAAATATCCTTGACTCAAAGGTTGACCTTTTTTAGTATCCTTGTGTCGAGACAAAAGAAAAGACCAAATATTCCAGTAGTAGTACATCAAATCCTATTGCTCTCTTGACTCAGAAGATCCACCAGATGAGTAGTCAATTTGTCCAATCTCGGAATCATATCATGGGCCGATTGACCACTATGGAAATAAATCAGTCTGCCTCCAGACCTCATTTTACTAGACATTAGAGGGTTTCCATAGGTTGGAGGTAGAAGCCTCAACAAGAGGCAAAGGCTCCTAATACATTGAACCTGGTTGCAATGGTCAACACAGAAGAAGCACCATGGTTTTATCCATGTCAAGAAGCTCATCGAGAGGATGAATATCCCAAATTTGATGAAGAATCCTATGATAGTATGAAATTCATGGACATGATCTATAAATTCCAAGAAGAATATGTTACTCAAGAACATATTTATGAAGTCAGAAAAAGAGGAGATAAAGAAGGATGACTCTAAGTGTTAAATCAATTAATAGAGGATCAGAGAAAGGAATTGAGGAAAAAGGAAATTTTGACATATGCAAGAAGAAACAAGGCTTTAGTTCCTACACTACAACCTTCTACTCCACTTTATCCATAGGTGGAATTTCCCCTTCCATTTGCAGAAAAGGTGGTCCCACCACATCCATCTCCAGTTTGTGAATTTCTTCCAAAACCAACTTCAACAGAAGAGGAGATTCATTTGAACATAGACGTGTTGACCATGTTTGGAAAGTTAAATATGACGATCCCTATGATGGATATGTGCAAGATTACCTCTGTGAGGAAATAAGTTTTGAATTTATTAAAAGTACCAACCGAGAAGGAATATCCTTGTCATTCTGAATACCATGTATCTTGACTAGAAAAGGGATGATAAATCTCCCTTCTATCTCTCTTTGGGGGTAAATGGTCTCCACTTGAAAAATTGTATGTTGGATTTAGAGGCCTTGAAAAATGTGATGTCCCTAAAGATGATGGAATATCTTGGCTTGAAGACAACCCGATCACATGGGATTTTTTGTGGTATTGATTCCAAGAAGCTCAAGGTTTATGGGCTTGTGGAAGATGATGAAGTTTATTTGTTGGATTTTCCTCATATCAACCTCATTATGAACATAGTGGTGATTGATGTTCTATATGCATGGGGAATGATTTTATCAAGAAGTTGGTCAGCTTCTCTTAGGGGTCTTCTCAGTATGGATCTCACTCACACACATATTCCCATGGGGGATGGTAATTTTGAGATTATATATAGTCAAGAGAGGGTTGAGAAGCATGTGTTGGATCCCAATAGTCTTGATTACACTAGTGAGTGTGACTTTGATGTACCTCGCCAGATCATCGAGTATGATCCATGGGACCTTCCTTTTGAGAAAGAATATTGCATACATATGCTACTCCCAAGGATGAATGAATAGAAGGAGAAGCTTGTAAAGTTCCAAGGGAAAGAACTAGGATCTATTAAGATATTAAAGAAATAAGATCGAGAACATGAAAAATATATTAAAGATGTAGTCAACATGGAACCTCCTCCCTATCCTTACATTGAGGATATACCTTACATCAACTACAATGAAGGAAGTATCGCATTCATGTGGGATAAGAGGAAGGGAATGCCTAAATATGATCAGAAGGATGACGGCTCTTGGCTTGGCCCTTACATCATCAAGAATAAGTCTGAGAAAGAGAAGTACTTCTTGACATTCAAGGCATTTGACTTCTTCAAGGCCCAAGCCAGAGGTAAGTAGCCTAGTAAGTAGGTCATCTCACTTTATTGCATTTACATATTGATTTCTCATAGTAGCTTAGCTGCATTTCATGTTTCGTTTTACTCTAATTTCATATTTATTTCATCATATTACATATTTAGTTTAGAAATTTAAAAAAATTGCTAAACTTTTCTTTTCTAGATTAGTTGTCAATTTTGAACTTTTTGGGATTTTGATTATATGAGTAAAGGGTGAGTAGAGCCACCCTGGATTTTATGGTTTTATGTTTCAGTGTAGGAACAACTCTGACCAAGATATGTTGAGGTTCTTGTGCACTCTACGGTGAGTACATGTCCCTGAATAGGAGATAGATATTATCCCCGATTTCTAGGGATAACTAAGGATATTATATCTCAAGGCCCTCAGGTTTCAGACATGGAGTATCAAGATACTGATGGCTGACAGCGTCCACTTGCATAGACAAAGGCCCACTTCACCACCACTAGATCTCAGGTTCATCATGATAGTATCCACCACATCATCTTGCTTCTGAAAGACGATGGGTCTTGATCCATGAGGTACAAGTCATGTATTGTGGTAAGTGTCACTTTAATATTTCACACATTTGAGTATGTTTCATTTAAAGATTCTTTTGATTATAGAATGTTTTTGGTTGGTGGTTTTCATTTTTCACCTTGGTCCTTGAAATTGCACCCTAGTAAGTGGCCACCCTTAGGGATGGGTTTCCTACTTAGAGGTCTCCTTGACAGGTCATCATGCCACTCCCGATCGTACTTATCATTTTTCATCACTTCACCCATTGTTCGTCTCCTTATATTTTGGGATTTTAGGGTGTATTGACCCAAGAAGGGATTGTACCTCATTTCATGGGAAGAAGGCATTGAAGGCACAGAGGTTTGTAGCTAGAAAAAGATAAAATCCAATCATAAACCTTCGATATTCTCACCCATGGATCCCAAGGACAATGAAATGTATCTCATAAGAAATGGATGGGACCCATGAAAATAATAATATAAAATGTCAACCAAGGTAGAGCGTGTGTGGGAAATGTTTTTCATGCTTAGGTAGAAGTCTCACACATTGTCTTCAACTTGGGGAAGCATAATGTGAGCAGGGTAGAGTCAAGGTGGGAAATTTTTTCCACTCTTAGGTAGAATCCCCACCTTGGCTTCAACCTGGAAACATCTAAAAAAAATACGAAAGGAAAATAAATGGGCTTGGAAAAAGGATGCATCGAAAACGAAGGTGCATCACACCCTCTACAAAGGAACCCATAAATGACAAAATACAAACCCTGGTATGTCATGAACCCCATGCCAAAATTTTTTAACCCCCCATCCACTTCATCTTCTCTGCATGACTTAGAGAGGTTTTCACCTAGGAAACACTCCTTGACTCAAGGAATAATTCACACAATAGGTCACTTTTTCAACCCTCCCATACCTAAACTTGGAAAATTGCATAGGGTCTTTGAGAACCTATTTAATTTGATTAGATAGTTTTTGATGAATGGATCTTATATTAAATGTTATTTTACTTACCATGAAGCTTTGACTTGAGATACTTAGAGGGAACACTTGTTTATCTTTGCAGGACCTTGACTGGTGGACGATTTGGACGAACAAGCCCAACTTGGGCCTTCATTTGGGACAGAAGCCCATAGGTTGGATACCATGGCCCACACACCAGATGATGATTGTAGTATTTGGAGGCATGAGAGAACACCTTGGAAAGTGACACTTAGCCTTCTTCCAGCCCAACGAACTGCTTGGGAGCTCTTATACCATGTTTATGGGCGTGACGTCTTGCTTGGGGCTAGGGCATGTGGTGGTGAAGATGGGCACTTGGAACAATTTGATGGAAGACCCCTTGCATTGAGGAGGATAATATTGACTTGAAGACAAATGGAATTTGTAGTCCTAGAGTTTCCTTCTCCAACCCCAATGACTTCCTACATGTGCCAAGACGTCACCCCTCAAGGGGATGACGTCATGTTTTAGGGTTTTTCTTTTTGCAAAAAGTAATATTTCTTTGTAAAGGGGAAAAATAAAGGTAAATGCCTCCATTATTTTGTGGTTTACCCTAAGTTAAGTGGACAAACACTTTTTAGGAGATTTGTATAAATAAGAATCATTTCATTTCATTTTAATATATAGCTCTCCCATTTGGAGAAGGATACTTGGTTGAAATTTGCACCCTATTTGGGAAATTTGGATCTCTCTCTCTTGTGAAAATGTATTTTGGTGATTTCTCTTGGTATATTGTGGATCTAAGGTGGTGTGCACCTCTTGGAGGCTTACTCTCTTTCTTATGGATGGATATGTTTTGGTAAACTATGGTTTTATCTTGCATCTTATGTAATTGGTAAGGAAATTTATGCATTTATTGGTGTTTTCTTCTTGTTCCATGATATTATTGTTTGAAACCCTAGGAGTAGTATAAGTGCATACACCCTCCTCCAAAACTTCTTCTCATTTCTAGTTGACAATTCATTTTAACCAAGGTTGCTAGGAGGAGTACAAGGGTGTGCACCCTCCTAGATTTACCTTAGTTTGATTTGCATGCCCTATGGAGTAAAATGGATTACACCCCTAGGGATATTTTGAATCTAACTCACACATCCAAGACTCTATTTACCCAAATATTAAAGGCACTAATCTGAAATTTGCATTGGAGAAATAAATTGCTTGTCTTGGGTAACGTAATTTTACAATATTTTCAAAGTGTTTGAAGTGGAATCAATTATATGCTCTACCAGCTTACTTGAGACACTAGGGAATCCTCTTTAGCCAAAGATATCTTATTTTTGTTATAAAATTAAATCTATAGCCATTAGGGCTGCAAAATATTTCTCTCAAATGTTTACTTTTTCTCTCTTTTCAACTGTCAAATTTGTTAGAAAGATGCCATAATAATCTACTTGACATTATGCATATTTTGGGTGGTTTACTTGAAACTTTGTGTGGTTGTATTTTTATGCTGTAGAAATATTTTTCTACAGCCATAAGGCTGTCATAATATCTCTGCAATAACATATTGTAACAACCCCATATTGTTGCTAAAGTCTTGTCTTATCTCACTTGAGTTATACTAGTCATTGTTAGCGTATCTCTTGCATCTTTAACTAGACTTTTAGTGACTTATTTAGCAGCTTTGATTATTATTTACTTGTTGATTTATATCATTTATCACTATTTCTATATAGGATAGAAATCTTCACTTGCTTTTCCATTGGATATTTTGGCTTATGCACTTGTTTTTTCTTGTTTCTTGGGCAGGTACAACTATCTTTCACAAGTATTCAAGCAATTATCAACCATTGACTATCTCCAAGATGCATTCCCAAGACACTCTCCACTTAGTAGTTTGACCTATAGGGGAATAATCTTCCTTAACCTCACTTTCCATCTCATTTCCCCCTAGGGTCATCCAGGATTCCCCCCTTGTGTAGTATTTCTCCTTCAGTAAAGTGAGGGGAGGGATTATCTAAGGTGACAGTGGGTAGACTCTCCCACAGTTCTTGCCATCTTGTGGATTTGGTCAGGATTTTCCCAACCTACAATTTGTGCGATAACAAGTTTAACAGTTTCTAATATCTCTGGTAGCACACTGCACATGACCATTAACACACTTATATATATTGAAGAGCATATACAAATGAATAGAAATTAAAATGCTACATGAGTTCAATTTGGTCACTGGATTTATATTTCAATTAATCACATTCCTTTGGTTGGCCATCAAGAACATCAATTGGTTTTGTGATCACTTATAGAAACTCAACCTTCAATACCTAACTCTGCAAGGAAACCACACTTGTAATTTAAAAGCATAAAAACCATTCAAAACTGTAAATGTTAATAAACATAAATACTAATCTACTAATCAAAAATGTAATTCTATCTATTAAGCTACATCAACTAAAAATAAAATAACTTTGCAAAAAAAAACAAAAAGGGGGCCTACCTATTGACTTTTACTACAAAGGAAACTATCACATGAGAACTCTGTTACAAGTTCATTAAATAGCTCTTTTATTTCACCATCCAAATGCGCAGTAGTTACAGAGGAAGTCGTATCAATGTTCTCCTATAGCTATGGCTTCTCCTCTCTCTTATAAGATTAATAGCCCATATTTCATAAGGGGAAAAGGGTTACAACAATATGAGACCACTCCCCAAATATGTATATATACAACCAACACATCTTGGATTTTATTTGATTATGGAAACATAATACCCAACAAATCCCATATTCCCAAATTTAACTAGTCAAAGTATGGAGGTGGAATTCTTTGTTATTGCACAATTTCTGGAAATGACATAAAAATATGTTTGAATATATGCCCATACATCCCTTGTTGTGAAGTTTTCGAGAAATATGAATTTGGGTCACCTAAATGACCATATTCTACACAAAACCCATGTTTTTGAATTTCCCAATTTAGTCCCATAAATTTGCAAATAAGGAACAAAGATCGTCCCTAAAAATAGTCCTCTACAAGAAATCTAACAGTAAATCTGGACATTGACCATGAACTGGAGTTGGATACTATCGACGTCGGTTTGATTTAATAAACATGAAACATTGTCATGCCACCTAGGAACAAAATGCATGTGGCAGATTCTCTCTTAGAGTTGTGTTGTAATCCCAATCATGGAGGTGGCTATCGAAACTAAACTCACACGATCGTCATCAGCAAAACCAATCATAATTCTCTTTAATTCATTGAAAACAAGGAAATTAATGATAATTAAGAACTTTGCACGTCATAAGCTTAGCATGGAACATTTTTTGAAAACACAAAAAAATGTGATGAAAAAGGCGGTAAATGGATAAAGGGAAAGGAGAAAAATGGTCAAAAGAGGTACTTCAGATAGTGAAAAAGGTGGAAAAATGACGACCCAACAAGGGTACTAATGATTATTTTGAGATAATGGATTTGAATTATCTCATGAAATTGGTTTCTAATAAAGGTGTCCTCAACCTCCAAGACTTTGGGGACTTGCAAGTGGTTATAAATTGGACGAAGTGCAGCCAGAAATCGAACAATTTAATCCTACATCCCATCTTAGATAATGTAAAAAAGAATGGAAGCTATGTTCTAAAAAATTCACACAATCATGTCTGTAATGTTCCCCAACTCAAATAAGGAACATTACTATGCAACATACACATAAAACAAAATTTTAATTTGCTAATTAAATTCATGTAGCTTACCAACTACAAATTAAACACATATTTAACTAGAATCTGATACCCATAATTAAGTGCATCTACAAAATTCTATATGAACATAATTCCATCTAATAATCATCTACAATAGAACCTAAAAACCATTTTCATGCACAGGGTAAAAACACAGCCATAAAACTCATAAGAGAAACCCAAAAAATAATTAAACACTTATCTTTTAAAACATTTGTTCAACCAACTTCTTGGGAAGGATGTTCCACCCAACCATAGAATTGTCGTTCCAAATCTCAATAGAATTTCATCCCCGAGCTGGGGCTATCAATCCACAAGAGAAGGGTTCCTCTCATAGTCCACTCATAGCTCCAAATACTACAACCCATTGGTATTCTCCTACAACTATCTTGAATTTCCTCTAGCTCTCTTCCTCTAGACCTTCCCAACCCAAGGAATGTACCCCTTAACTGTTCTCAGTCCATCGAGTTTCATATTCATCAGGGTCTCTCTGGCACAGGTAACAAGAATCTCTCTGTTGGGAACTCAAGGGAACTCACTTCCATGAAAAAATACCAGGAAAACAACAACAACATTTGGTGTTACAGTGGTCACACAATAGTTCACTCTTCAAGCATGACAACCTGACTCTTCAATATTCAACTCCAAAATGCTCCAAAATGCTGCAATATGCTCTAGAATTTGCCCTTTTTCCTTTCTCCCCCTTGTTGTTCATACAAAAATTGAATTTTTAAAATACTCCTCTTCTCTCCCATACAAATTTCCTCTATTTTTCCAAGACAATTGACTTCTCACTTTTCCCAATGTTGATTGTAATTCAACCCCGTGCTTCCAATAAATATGGGATGTGACTCTGATCCAGATTTAGGAGTGGAACGAAATGATTAATACATTGAATACCATAAACAACACAGATATCCAGTGAACAATATATTCTATTGAATAAATGAAATAGGATGAAACTGTAAAACTACAGAATTGAAACACTTGCTCGAATGGTGGTAGATATCTCTGAGAAGATATGTGTCTTATGTTATCACTTTGTAAATTTTATCCAGCTGAATATAAAAATGACATAGGTAACTATTTCAACCTACTTAAGAGATGGGCAGTAGCCTACTCAACTCAGAGAGGGCTCTCTTGTGTCATTTGCAATTTCTTTGGAAATTGTTGGCTAGATTTGGTTTGTTTTAGGGTGGGGGTATTATAAAGTTGTTGAAGAAATGGGGGTGACATTTGGGATATGGAGTCAGAAATGAATAAAGCAGTAGCAGGTCATTAGAACTATCTAGAGGAGAAAGGCTAAGTGATGCAATGAGTCTTAGTTTTCAAATTGAAATTTGCAAGACGAAATAAGAAAAAGGGAAACACATAACCGCATTAGAGCATATTAAAATGAATTCTGAATTAGTTGAGAAGAGAATCACATGAATTTAAATTGCTAAGTCTAGAGCATCATCAAATGAATTCCATACTTTTAACTCTCCAATTTAAATGAAGAAATTGTAAATGGAAATTACACACTATGAAAGAATACATAACTCGTATCACAGTCGATTAGAATCTTTTCATAAACAATTCAAAAATTGCTTCTGCATCATATATTCAGTTTAGCTCCATGATTTTACAAAGTCTACCTACAACGAGGGCATGCCCCCTTTTCCTTCCATACTTTATCTATCCTTGGAATGATATATATAGAAAATTTACATGCAGGATTCAAAACGACTCACCTTCCCCACAGTCTAAAGATAGAGATCAGTTACACAAAAGAGTAATGCATAACAACTATTCTCCTACACTACAGGGAGAGTTATAAACAGGTCTGACATATTTGAGGTTTTTTCATTGAATGCCATATGTCCAAAATTTTGTGAAACGTACTCAATTCAACCTGAGAACTTATTCCAGCTTGGCGATTTCTTCTTTTAGAGTGTTCAACCAGACTGGTTGATTTTTCCCAACGCTTTCGACCGCCTCAGTTCTGATTCTTGTCTTCTGTCACTTGCTCTGCTTCCTCTTTATTGCTCGTTTGTAGCGCATTTCCACGTGTCCATTGATGATTAAATACCTCATGATAGGATTTAGTCTGACCTCTGATTCTGGTTTTGTCGCAAGGTCAGTATGGAATTTGGTTGCTAATATCCATGCAATCGACTTCTCTTTCTTACTCATTGATGGATTTGACATGTTAGTTGAAAGTCCTGGTTCACTGGATGTTGTTTGATCGGCTTTGTCCATGTCTCCCAGTTTTGCAGAAAACACGATTTTCGTCTTCCTTAAATTCACATAAATTAGGAAGTTGATCCAGTTTGAGATTACTCTACTTATGAATGAAGCGTTGATTGCCCGAAGCATAATAACTCCATCAATATTTTGAAGAGCGATAGTCATTGAGTTTTAATCATGAATTGCTGACAAGAGTACCTATAGGTACGTTGGTTTATCACGTTTGGCCAATCTATTTCGAATGATGAGCCTTTGAGTTAGTTACTTGGTGGCGCTTACCTGGCATCGCATGGACGTAAAGTACCTGAACAAGTGGCATGAGGTGATTTGATCAGCCGTCGCCTTTCCCCACATGAATTGTTGATTTTGACATATTCAAATGGCATTAGAACACGTGAGATTGGGGTGTGGTTGAGAGGTTTCACGCTCACCCTCTTTTCCCCCTGATATACTTTAGGGAGTGTCGCGTGTCCACATTTTGAAATCGTGGTATTTCCCCGACCTGCCCTCAAAACATTTATCCTCCACGCTACTTCAATCTCTGATATGTGTCTTGGTCGTCGATCTGGACCGCTCCAAGATCTACGGTCCGTCGAGCTTTAGCAACTTCTGACATCGGGGATTTGGGGAAGACGGTTTTAGGAAGACTTCTTTTCGCCCCGATGTACCTCTGAAGGTGCCACATTCTCGTGAAACAAAACCACGGTGTTTTCCCCAGCCCGCCTTAGAAAAAATAACTCTCGTTCTATTTCAATGCCTGATATGGTTTCTGACCATTGATCTATGACACCTGAGATCTGTGGTTGGTCGGGTCCCATCACTTCCATGTCTCCACTATATTTGTCCATGCACCGCTATATGTGACCATTCTTCTCCAAACTATCATGCCTCCACAACGATGTAGCTCCTTACTATATTTTCGAGACCTCGACCCTGTCTGAAAATTGTTATGGTGATAACATAGGCTCCTATTGGGGATGCTATCCTCCCTATGAGGTAGCAAAGAACTGTAGAACCGATGCCTTCTTCATTGGGCTTCTTTCAAAACATGTGCGAGTACCCTGTTATGTCTTGGAGCATGAGTCAATTTTAAAATCGAACTTTGCACACTACTCTCAAATGGATGCTGGAAACAAAATACCACTAGAATCTAACTGTACATACTACTGGAAATTAAAAAAGAATGCTTGACCAACAAGCTTATTCTCACACTCTTACCTACCCTAACTGCTGAAAAAAACTACAAATCAAGTGAAATCATAATGCCAATGTAGCCATGACAACATTTTATACACTGTTTGTTTTCTTTGCACTTTCTTGTACCAAAGTTTTTTTGAAAATTCATTCAAAACTCCATCCATCAATACAAATCTCAAAAAATCAAGAACATTTGGACTGTTTACTTCCTCCAAGAAAACTGCAAATGGCTCTTCTAAAACATGCACAGAATAACTATCATGTTTCACCTCTTCCACCGCATTCTTGTTTTCATGTGATTTAACCTGTTGATTGCCATCGAGAAACTGACAGGTTTGCTGAGAAGTATGGAAGCAATAGTTTCTTGAAACGTAAGACAACAATGGTTGAAGAACATCGTCTGGTGTAAAGCGACCCATATTTAATACAAACACCAATTCATCACTCCCTTTATCCTTAAGCTTGCAACCCACTATCCTTTGTAGATATTGATTATAAAATGCTTTCATATAACGTGCCATGGAATCATGAAACACATAAAAGAACGTTTCCTTTTTAGGAGCTAAGACAGAGAAAAAAGCTTCCTTCACAAGTGTTTTTTGTTCTTGCTTCATTTCTTCCATATTGGGAATATTTTAGGGTGAAATGACAGAAATAGGTGTCTACTCTTCCATACATATCAACAAAAACATTCATACATTCTCAAACACCTTCAAATATGAAAACCATACCATGTGCATCATCCTTTTCATTATCTTTCTGTATCTCTGATTGAGAAATGGAAGATGTTGTTTTCTTGCTTTCTTGAAACTCTATGTCATTTTGTTTTCGCTGCTTGGAGTCTCCATAGATGCAGTTTTAGAATCCTCATTCATGTCTAGGCCACTTAGAAATTGGACCACCACGTCATTTTCAGGGGAAGAAAGATAACTTTGAAACACTTTGTCTTGCTGGAAATATTGTTGAATATCTATGTTAGTTTCAGGAGAAGGAAAATAACCTTTAACAACAATTTCTTGATCAGATTCTTCTTCTCTTTCAATTTGGTGGTTAAGCACAGGTTGCAACTCCGAATTGGAATATCCTTTCAAGTAATCAACTACATGATCATTTAGTGCATGTGAGTGTTGTTGGTATTCCTTATTGATAACAATTTCCTCATGTAAAAGAGTGCCACTGTGAATGCAGTCAGACTTCCCTGTTTCTTTTGTTATATCATGATTTTCTTTCAACCATTCAAAGGAAGATATTTTTCATTTGTACGTCCACTGCTTTCTTCATATTCAACATCATGCCTGGAGGCTTTCTGATTTGAAACATTATAAACATTTTTCTTCAGCAATTTGAAAGAAGCAAAACATAATGGAAAGATTCTTTCACCTGATTCAAAACCTCCTTCATTTTCTTCACTATTTTCAATTCCTTTGGATTTCTGAACACACCCATTTTCAGATTTATCTTCAACCAATGGCTACAATTTTGAACTGACAAGGTCTTCTACATACCAAGTAACAGGGTTGTCATACACATGAGAAGATTGTTACAATATCTTGCCAATTTGTTCCAGTGAATTAGTGTGGTTTGGCATCAACTCACATTCCTTTGCTTGAATGATGATCTTAGGATTTTCTTTCAACAATTTGAATGAAGAAAAGCATAAAGGTAAAGAATTATTTTCAGCTGGTTCAATATTTTCTTCTTTGTAACTATGATATGTAGGCTGGTTTCTCTCACTATACTGCTGAAAAGGAACATTTTATGATAGAGAACATGCAGTTGGTTGTTCTAGGAAGTCAGCCTCATAATCATCATCATATTCATCATATATAGGCAAATAAGAAATATAGTGTATGAAAGGCAAAGGTGAAGTAGAAGCATGTAAATGTCTTATTCAATGCTTCACTGGATCTCTGAGTAAATGGTGGGCAATTACTTCTTCTCCTATAATGCTTGGTAAGATGGAATCAGAGATGCTCAAAGATGAGCAAGGTGATATTGTGTACCATTATGATGGCACACCAATGAACAACATGATTGGGGCTTTAACAACCCTAATACTAGAACATTGGTGTGGAACAGAGACAGAGATCTCTGACAAACATGAATCTGTTTTAATGAATATGAAATGCAGGAAAATGTCTGAGTATGAACAGTTTCATAAAGAATGGACACAAAGAATATTTGAAGTTAAGGATAGCAAGAATCTGCTCTGGAAACAAGTATATATGGCTGCTCTACCTAGCAGATTTGTTGATCATTTGAAAAATGAGAACACTTTCTCCCTCCCATATGAAACATATACCTGGGGAGAAATCTATTCAATTGTCACTAAGGCATTACTAGGACTTTGCACTAGCATAAAAATGTAAAAATCTGTCTCAAAAAGTTCTTATTTGCCTGACCAGAAGTCTGTCTGTGAACAATATGGTATCTTTAACACAGACCTGCAACCTAGAAAGAAAAGAAAAGTCTACAAACAGGACAGGAACCAGAAAGGAACTTATAAGTTTGTCCCTAGATCCCACTATTATGATCATAAAGACATACATTTGAAGACTCATAAGGCTGAGCTTAGACAAAAACTTAAATGTTGGGTCTGTGGGAAAGAAGGACATACTGCCTTTAACTTCCCTGATAATGAAGCAGCAAGGAAAAGAAAAGGTAAAATCTCTGAACAACATGCTAAGGAATTCAGAGACAAAAAAGTAGCTGAAGAACGCAGGAAAATCAGGTTTGGTTGTAATCGGTGTGGCAGTTCTTCTCATGAAACAAATGACTGTCCTGAAGGGCCTTTTCACCATCCCAAAATAGAAGCTCATCCCCTACATGAGCAAATTTATTCTGATTCCTCTATTGATGAGTATTCCTCTCAGAAAGAAATTTTTGTAAATAAACAGTGTGGGTGTGCAAATTCTTTTCAGTGTGTCTGTACAGAATATGAGAGCACTAGTGATAGCTCCTACTCTCCTTGCCAACTCCCTATTGAAAAATTGAAAGTTTGTATGCATAGTATGAAAAATACTACTGAAACAAATATGCTTGCTCAGATCAAAAGCCTAGCTGAAGGAGATTTAAAATCAACACTTCTTGATGCCTATGTCAAAGCAATCAAAACAGAAACAAAAGGACAATCTGTTGGACAAAAGAAACCGTCCTTATTCTTAGATGCCTCCTATGAAAAGAATACAAAGACATATATGAAGTTCAATCGGGAGCCAAAGTTACAAGAAATAACTGTTTCTGATCTAGCTCAACAAATGACTAAGCTAAAAGCAGAAGTGCAACAGATAAATATAGCAGTCTCGACCTTAGAAGAAAAAATTGACTATTGTTATCCCATAGATTCATGGGCTAGACAAGAAATCATGGAAATCAAAGAAAGATTGGATTCTATTCCTCCTCCACTAGAAGATGTTCCTGATGCAGAAGATCCAGAATCATCTATTCCTTTTCAAAATCCTGCTTCAGGTATGGTTCAAGCATTCTCAAATATGCAAGTATTACCAATCTCAAACCAGAAATACTATGTACAAATACTGGTAGAAATATGTGGTCAAAATTTCAGTTTGGTGGCCCTAATAGATACTAGGTCAGATATGGAACATCAACCTGCTCTTCAACAGGCTAATTTGCAAATTCATCTTCTTGACTGTCTACAAATGAATACATAAAACAATCACCCCCCTGCTTATCATGGGATGGATCGAAAGCTAAATCAACACCTCTTCTTTCAACAAGTGGAATACAATTTTTTGAAAAATCATGAGCATTGGAAACTTCAAGAGGACCTATGATATTGTCAATTTTATGCTCAAGATTCCAGTCAACTATTTTCTGTTCATATTCACTTTCATGTTATTGAGCATTCAACCCCTCTTTTTGGATTTGTTTACATGCTTGGATGTTGTGTTGAATGTCCTGAGAATCATTAAACATTTGTTGTAAGGACTTAGGTCTTCTTTCCAACAGGAGGAAAGACAAATCTGGATGAAGAGTAGTTGCATAATGGAGCATGGCAGCAACTTTAGTGGGTTGGATTTCTTTGGAAAAATTGTAGTAAATACTGGAAAACCTCCTGCTGAATGTAAAAATAGTTTCATTGCTCTGACTTTTTAAGGCATAGAACTCTATAAGTTGTTGATCCAAAGATTTATTCCTGCCCCAAAACTTAAAAAAAAAAAATTCAATTCCTCCCATGAGCTAATTGTCCCTGGCTGCAAATGTTTAAACCAGTCTTTGGTATCACCCTTTAAGGATTGAGAGAAGGCTCTCATACAAACATCCTCATGATCAATCTCAAACAAATCTATAAAATGCTCAAACCCTTGGATGTGTTTTTCAGCTAAGATGGCATCAGGTTCCCCATCAAACACAGGTAAGCACTTATAGTACTTTGGAGGGAAATCGTTGAGGACTTGGGGTAGCTTCAAGGGTATGTATCTATGCTGGATATTGGAGGATGTTGGATCAGGTACAGGAGGTGAAATATCGGCCTTGGCTTCATGGTGCTCATCAACTTGGTCATGGTTATCACATGGATTAGATGGGATATTTTTATCAAAATCAGTGATACAGTGAGGATATGCATGTACAACTTTAAGAGGAGGATATACAATTGCAAGATTTTCATAATCATCATTAGAATGAAGCAGGTAAAGAAAAATTTGTTTGACATGTTCAAGGAAGGACTAGAGGCAACTTATAACAAACAATAAAATGCCTTGGAAAATATCCAAATTTAAGTACGTGTTTTCTTCCATAATGTCTTTTCATACCTCTGTCAAGGGATCTCATCTTCCAGTGGAGTCTTTGAATTACATTCTAAGACTGAGTGGAGTCGCCAATAATGTTTTGGAAGATGGATTATGCATTGAGAGTGGAGTCGCCATTGAAGATTTGAATTTCTGGATTCTTCTACCAGTGGAATCACCTTCAAAATGATTTTTGGTGTCCGAAGTCACCAGAGAATGAATACAGCCAATATGTGCCTAAGTGTCTGCTACTCTTAGACCTTAGAATTCAACCATGTCATTCTTTCCTAGGGAAAAATTTTCAATTTCGTCATCGGCAATGGGGCCAGAATGTTAGCACTTTGTAAATTTTATCCGATTGAATAGACAAACGACAGAGGTAATTATTTCAACCTACTTAAGAGCTGGGAACTAGCCTTCTCAACTCAGAGAGGGATCTCTCGTGTCATTTAATATTTCTTTGGAAATTGTTGGCTAGATTTGGTTTGTTTTGGGGTGGGGGTATTATAAAGTTACTGAGGAAATGGGGGTGACATTTGGGATATGGAGTCAGAAATGAATAAAGAAGTAGCAGGTCATTAGAACTATCTAGAGGAGAAAGGCTAAGTGAGGCAATGAGTTAGAGTTTTCAAATTGAAATTTGCATGGTGAAATAAGAAAAAGGGAAACACATAACCGCATCAGAGCATATTAAAATGAATTCTAAATTAGTTGAGAAGAGAATCACATGAATTTAAATTGCTAAGTATAGAGCATCATCAAACGAATTCCAGACTTTTAACTCTCCAATTTAAATGAAGAAATTGTAAATGGAAAATTAAAGGCATAGGAAGCACACACTATGAAAGAATACATAACTCATATCACAACTGATTAGAATATTTTCATAAACAATTCAAAATTTTCGTCTACATCGTATATTCAGTTTAGCTCCATGATTTTACAAAGTCTACCTGCAACGAGGGAAGACCCCCTTTTCCCTCCATACTTTCTTTATCCTTGGAATGATATATATAGAAAATTTACATGCAGGATTCAAAATGACTCACCTTCCCCACAATCTAAATATAGAGATCGGTTACACAAAAGAGTAACACATAAAAACTATTTTCCTACACTACAGGGAGCATTATAAACGGTCTGACATATCTGAGGCTTTTTCACTGAACGCCATATGTCCAAAATTTTCTGAAACGTACTCAATTCAACCTGAGAACTTATTCCAGCTTGGTGATTTCTTCTTTTAGAGTGTTCAACCAGACTGGTTGATTTTCCCCAACACTTTTGACCGCCTCAGATCTGATTCCTGTCTTTTGTCGCTTTCTCTGCTTCCTCTTTACTTCTCATTTGTAGCACCTATCCACATGTCCATTGATGATTAAATCCCTCATGATAGGATTTAGTCTGACCTATGATTTTGGTTCTGTCGCAAGGTTAGTATGGAATTTGGTTGCCAATATCCATGCAATCGACTTCTCTTTCTTACTCATTGATGGATTTTCCATGTTAGTTGAAAGTCCTAGTTCACTGGATGTTGTTTGATCGGCTTTATCCATGTCTCCCAGTTTTGCAGAAAACACGATTTTTGTCTTCCTTAACTTCACAGAAATTAGGAAGTTGATCCAGTTTGCGATTACTCTACTTACAAATGAAGCTTTGATTGCCCGGAGCAGAATAACACCATCCATATTTTGAAGAGAGATAGTCATTGAGTTTTAATCATGAATCGCTGACAAGAGTACCTGCAGGTACATTGTTTTATCATGTTTGGCCAATCTATTTTGAATGATGATCCTTTGAGTTAGTTATCTGGCGGTGCTTACATAGAATCGCATGGACGTAAAGTAACAGAACGAGTGGCATGAGGTGATTTGACCGTCCGTCACCTTTCCCCACACGAATTGTTGATTTTGACATATTCAAATGCCATTAGAACACGTGACATCGGGGCGTGGTTGAGTGCTTTCACACTCACCCACTTTTCCCCCCAATATACTTTAGGGAGCGTCACGTGTCCACGTTTTGAAACCGTGGTATTTCCCCAGACTTCCCTCAAAAAATTTATCCTCCACGTTACTTCAATCTGCGATATGCGTCTTAGTTGTCGATCTGGACCACTCCAATATCTACAGTCCACTGGGCTTTAGCAACTTTTGACATTAGGGATTTGGGGAAGACGGTTTTAGGAAGACCACTTTTCGCCCCGATGTACCTCTAAAGGAGCCATGTGCCTGTGAACCAAAACCACGGTGTTTTCCCCGGCCTGCCTTAGAACAAATAACTCTCGTGTTATTTCAATGCCTAATATGGTTTCTGAATGTTGATCTATGACACCTGAGATATTTGGTTGGTTGAGTCCCATCACTTCTGTGTCTCCGCTATATTTTTCCATGCACTGCTATATGTGACCATTCTTCTCCAAACTATCATGCCTCCACAACGATGTAGCTCCTTGCTAAATTTCTGAGAACTCGACCCTGTCTAAAAATTGTTATGGTGATAACAGCTTCTACGCACATCTATCTGAGCATAATGATTACAATGAAGCTCCAAAGAAACTTTTGATATTACTCATGAATTCCAAAACCCTAGACATCCAAAAACCTAACCCTAGAGGTGAAACGTCAAAACTCATGTGGGCCCTTATGGGTAAGTTGGTACCTCAAATTCCCAGGGTCGTAACTTTTTCATACGAGCTCCATTTTAGTTGCATGATTGACCGTTGGAAAGGTATTTCAGAGAACTACACATTATGCCATAAAAATCTAACTTTTTATACAGTTTGACTATGGCGAGCCAAAAAAGCATTGTTTAGGGCTCCAAAATGACCCTGGAAGTACCACAAGATGTTGACATGAAAACATACAAAATAATCCAGTTGGATTAGGTGATAGGCCACTAGTATCCACCTGTAATATGTGTAGGGATTCAAAAATCCCCAAAAGTGTAGAACCCACAATTACAATGAAATACAGAAGAATGTGTTGAATGGAAAATAGACAAGAGGAGCTAGTTGGAATAGGTGGGTGGCCACAGATATCCACCTGGATCAATCATCCCCCCTTAGGAATCAATGGTATCCATTTCATTGAGTTCCCCCATCAGGTGAGGAAACGCTTGTTGGATTTGGCCCTAGGTGAGCCACTTGCCTTGGTGGAGGAGTTTCCTTGCCTTGAAAACTCGATAAAGCTAGATCTTCTGCTGGCGAGTTCCCTTGACCTATGTGTCCACTTTATGATCAATGGATGCTTGTTTCATGCAGTCGGGATTGATCTATGTTGGTGTCAGTTGTTCTGGGATCTATGAGGTGTCCAATAATGGTGGAAAATATGGCTGAAGGAGGTCCACATTGAACACTGGGTGCAAGCCAAGGAAGGGTGGAGTGTTGAGCTCAAAATCATTGCTACCCACAACCTTGGTGATAGTTTAAGGACCATAGAGAAGTGGGTGGAGCTTCTGATGGTGCCTTGTGAGATGCTCCTTCTGCAAATGTAGCCAGACTTTGTCTCCAACCTGAAATTGGTGTGGTACCCTGTGTTGATCATGGCATTGCTTGTAATTAGTATTGTATTTCTGCAAAATCTCTTGGACATGTTGGTATATGTGCTAAATCCGCTCAATGAATCTAGTGGCTTTGCCAGTCTCAGACTAAACATGGGAATATTTTGGTTGTGTGGTGGAAAGAGGTAGTGCAACATCAATGGGACACAAGGGTTGGAATCCCATCCCCACCTGAAATGGGCTATGGACGGTGGAGTTATGGAGAGACCTGTTGTAATTATGTTGAACATAGAGGAGACTCTCATACCATGTATGTGGATGCTTAGAGTTGTACCTGCACAGGATGTATACAATCATCCAATTGACGACCTCTGTTTGTCCGTTGGTACAAAGAAGTGGATTTAGTGAGCTTGGTGTCCAACAATGACCAGAGACTCAACCAAAATGTGTTGAGTAACCTGTTGTCCCAGTCAGAGATGATGGTTTGTGGTATTCCTAAATTGATCCACACTCGTTTGAAGAAGAGATTAGCAGTTTCTTCCGCTGTGATATTCTTCTTGGAGGCTATGAGGATGCCATCTTCGAAAACCAATAAATGACCTCAAATACACAGTCATTTCCTTGCTTGGTGGATAGAAGGCTAGACATGTAATCCATTGATATGGATTCCCAAGGCTTCTCGAGAGTAGGAAGAGGGGTGTATAATCCTTGATTCTTGATGGTTGGCTTAGCAATGGCACATGAAGTGAAAGATATGATATACTTGATGACGTCCTGTCGAAGTTTTCGACAATAGAAATGTTTCTGAAGAATGGCCACAATTTTCTCCATGCCAAAATGTCATGCCATCCGACTGTAGTGGGCTTCCCAAATCAGCTTTGCATGCTTGCTTGTAGGAACACAAAGATGGACCATATGGCATAATAGTTCGTCCTAAATGTGAAAATTGGTGACAGTCGCACTTATACCCAAGAGCTTATAGGTGGTGGATAATTCAAAATCTTGCTGATAAAGTTTGGGCCACTAAGATGCCTCATGTCCATAGGAATGGAGCACAGTTGTGAGGGGAGCCATGGGAGGTTGACTGAGGCAGTCATCGACACGATTTGAGATACCTGTCTTATACTTGATGTTGAGGTGGAACTGCTACAGGTAGGTGGATCACTTATGATGGCGGTCATTCTGCAATTTCCCTTGTGTCTGTATGAACTGCAGAGGCTTTTGATAAGTGTGGATGATCATCTCCTTTCCCAGAATGTAATGTTTCCATTAACGACAAGCTTGTACGATGGAATACATTTACTTATCATAGGTGGGGTATTTTATGACAGTATCTGAGAGTGTCTCACTATGGTATTCCACCAGATGACCATGTTGAGTTAGAACTACGCCTACACCATAGTCAGATCCATCAGTCTCAATCTCAAACGGTTGCTGCAGATCGGGAAAGGAGAGTACTGGAGCTGAGCACAAGCGATGTTTTAGATCATTGGATTCTCTTTGTTTCTCCTTCCCCCTCAGGAACTTGGCCATGCCACTACCCTTGGTCACCTATTTCAGGTCCCATGCAATATGGGAGAATCCCAACACGAACCGTCGATAGAAGTGGGCCAATCCCAAGAAGCTCTAAAGCTCGATTACTGTGGTCGGGGCTGGCCAGTCACGAATGACTTGGATATTGATMAATAAGGTTTYTGTGGTGAGAKATTTGTTYAGAKCATGTCGGAAGAACCACAGTGACRGTGCTTTTGAGAGCTTGTCGACGTTTCGGGTCCACAACAGGATCCATCTTCARGACAAAAAAGCCYGAGGAAAAAATAAGAGAGGRGCCTTTAATAAATAGTGAAAAGTGAACCCTAGGTTTGGGGAGGTTTTTCAAATTAGGTTTTTAATTAATGAATTAAGATGATAACCCGAYGACGTTAGTTAAATTATAAKCTAAGAATAGGCTAAATTTTAGGGTTGACCCTATTATTAAAATTAATTTTAATATTAATTTTGTGTTAATAAAGGTTAAATTAAGGTTAATATTGTTATATTAGTGGTTGGCTTAAGTGATTGGCTTAAGTGAAACCCTAGGTTTGACTTGGATATTAGCTAGATCAACATGTACCCCATTCTCATCAACCATTTTCCCTAAGTATTGGACCTTGTTCATTCCAAACAAGCATTTTTCCAAGTTGGCATATAGCTTGTGTTGCTGCAGAGTGCTCAAAACCTGCTAAATATGTTGCATATACTCCTCCCAAGTTCTGCTGAAGATGAGGATGTCATCCAAATATACTGCCACAAAAGAGTTGGTGAAGGGTCTCAATACATCATCCATCAACCTCATAAATGTGGTTGGTGCATTTTTTAAGCCAAAGGGCATGACCAACCATTTGAAGAGACCTTATTTAGATTTAAAGGTTGTCTTCCATACATCAGTTGGTTTGATGGGAACCTAGTGGTAGCTAGACTTTAGGTCAATCTTGTTGAATAACTTTTCCCCCTTGAGTTGGTCAATAAGTTCATCAATCCTAGGAATTGGGTACTGGTTCTTGACTGTGATTTTGTTTAGGGCTCTGTAATCAATGCAGAGTCGCCAAGTATCATCTTTATTCTTCACCAGTAAAATCAGGCTTCTGCAAGGGGAGGTGTTGGGTCTGATGTGCCCCTTTTGAAGAATCTCTTGGATCTAACACTTGGTTTCATCATTTTTCATTAGTGAGCGATGATAGACTAGTCCATTAGGTAGAGGTACATCGAGGGTTAGATCAATTGGATGCTTGAATTGGCAGTGTGTCGGTACCCCGGTGGGTGAGGAGAAGATGTCTTTGTATGATTCCACGATCTTATCCACTTTCTTCTACTACAAAGAGAGGATTTTTGTAGAGGCCACGGATGTGGCAGAGATCTTCTACTTACTGTGAGCACAAATCACAAAGAAGATGAAATTCCCGGTTTGTTAAATGACCTTACTGCATTTCTTAGAAGAGGTAAAAGAAATAATGGTAGGCGGCGCTACCTATGGTATCTTCTACAATTGTCTACCTAAAGTAATAATAACACTGGGGGGTCTAGACTCATACATGACATGATCCTTCCACAAATATGGTTGTCCTAAAATAACATCACAAACTTCAAGGGGAGAAATATCACACAATACCTCATCTTTGAAAGGCTTGATGTCATAGGGCAGACAAAATTGTTGGCTGACACGAAGATCTCATCCTTGGCGAAGCTAGTCGATGGTGTAGGGATGCGGGTGCGATGTCGTTGGCAGGTTCAACTGCTTGATGACCTCTACTGAAATCAGATTCTTCTGACTACCACTATCGACAATGAAATGAAGTGGAGCCCCCTTTACCCACATTTGTGAGTGAAAGAGGTGTTCCCCTTCCTTTGATTCTTCTAGTTCGCTTGGACAGAATTTGGTGGTAGCGATAGTGGCACTGGGTTCAACATCGATAATATGCTTCCCTCCTTCAGGATTTGATTCGAAATCAGAATAATCCTCTGACTCGGAAGCCTTCAGCTCAATCACGAGTGACTGCTTGGAGCGACATTCTTCAATGTTGTGCCAAGGGATTTTATGGTACTCACACCATTTTCCCATGTCTTTATTTGCCTTCTCATTTCCCTTCTTGTACTACAGCTTGGACTGGTTGACTTGAGAGTGGCCATGTCTTCTCTATCCCTTGTTGTGTGGATTGGGGCTTCATTTTCCCTGCTTCAGCTGTGAGGAGTTTTTAGATTCAAACTCTCACCTCTTCTGCTTAAATTTCTTCATGATCTTGACAATGTATCTATAAGTCGTACCCAATGAGGTGATGTCCAAAAAATCCATTTCTTTTTGGATGTATCTATGAAAACAACTGTAGTATTTGAGCACTAGATGTCGCTCGGATTATTTGATACCCAATTTCGTGTGCAGGGTATGGAAAATATTGGTGAAGTCTGGTATTGTCTGGTCCCTTTCTTGACGCAGGGTGGTCCATCTGGTGTATCGGTCCTCATAGCTTCCAACAGGGTAGTATTGTTCTTTAATGGCATCCCAAAAGGAATCCCATGTAGGGGAAACTACAAATATTGCAGATTCCTCTATGGCCCTTTGCTCGGAGTAAGTGTCCCACCATTCCTTAACATGGAGGATGACCTTGAGGAGTGAAAAAGTGATCTTTTACCTATCGAAAAAATTGTGGACTGAAAAATACCCTTCGAGCAGATTCAACCATTTATCTACAACATCCGCATCTATCAGTCCTTCAAATAATGGAATATCAAAATTTACTTGTACCTTGAAGGGGGTTGCATGGCTGTGTGATGAAGATGCTTCTCCTGTGGGCATCCACTGAAGTATTTGCACAAATTTGTCCATCATTTCGTTCCTTTGTCGCGCAAGGGCTTCCTCAAGCAAAATTTTAAAAGAATCTCCTACTCCATCACATTTCTTTTCGTCTCCCATGGGTTGTTGTCGGGCTCGACAAGACCGATATTGCAACAAATCTATTGGTTTGAGTTCCAAATTATTGTACCCATATCTTATCGGGGACATACACGAAGAAAAATAAATGAAAAGCAGACCGCTCTGATACCACTGATCCAGATTTAGGAGAGGAACGAACTGATTAACAGACTGAATACCATAAACAACACAGATATCCAGTGAAAAATATGTTGATATTATGGTAGCTTCGGGAGGTATTAACATCCACGTGTAACCCTGACAAGAATAGAATATTCCGGGAAGCAAGAAGAAACCCTAAAGCATTCCATATATAACCCTAGAAGACAAGTCAACTAAAGAAAATAATTTAATATTGAGTCTTTAGCCTCCAAAAAGAGAAGTCGACCCAGACATCTAAGAAAGAGCAGTATAAATAAAGGATTCCGAAGCACATTTGTACACATACAGCTCGCGACTGCAGAAATCTAGTGCGCACTGCAAAAATTTAGTAAGTGCGCAAGTATAGAGAGTAGTTGCAGCTACTACAACTTGTATTTTCGGTTTTAGGCTTAGACTTGGTCTTGGTTATGGTTTAGAATTTATTCCTTGTGGACTAGCTCTGAAGAGAGGTACGCTACATTGATTGGCTATTAGGAATAGTGTTTGCTTCTAGAATTATTCTCTATCAAGGTTAAGGTGCATGGGGTGGCTTCAACCTATGGTTGGGTGACAATATTTCTATATTGTCTATGGTTAATCGAGCACACCTACTTTTCTAATAGGTTATGGGCCCACACTATCTTCAGACAATCTAATCGTTGGAAGATAGATTGGGAGGATTTTCTCAGTTACAGTTGTAGTTGAAGTCAAAGTTTTTGTTGCAACAATGAAACCTTAACCCTCTTGTTGAGGCACCTTAAGTGAAGAAATTGACCTAATTTCTGGATAGCCTAGTGAGCTAACCTAGCACACCTCCTGGTACTCTCAGCAAGCTAAGATGTCAATTTTGATTTTTTGGTCAAAGTCAAAGGTTGACCAAGTCAAAGCAATCATGACTTACTCTATGAAGTCTGAAAACAAGTTATAATGGGATTCTAACTTCAGAACATGGAAGACAAGGATTGACCTCATCCTTGCCAAGAATAAAGTGTTGGATATCGTGGAACCACAGTTTGAAAAAGGAAAAGAGAAGGAAGCTCAGAATGTTGAAATTATGGAGAAGTTCAAGGATAATGACATCAATGCCATGAGTATCATAGTGGACTCTGTAAAATACCACTTGATACCCTACATCTCTCATCTTGACTCATCTAAGAAGATGTATGATTCCCTAACTAACCTCTTCTCAGTCAGAAACATTGGACAAGTAATGAGTCTAAAGAATGAGCTCTGTGACATGAAAATGAATGATGATGACAACATAACATCATACCTTGTGAGAATATCTTAGTTAAGAGATCAACTACAAACTATTGAACAAATCATTTCAAAGAAGGAACCGGTAAATATAGTACTCAATGGCCTTCCCAAGACATGGGATGCATCTGGCGCAAGCATGAACACAAGAAAGGAGTATCCCACATTTGAAGAAATTTCGACTTGTTATGCACAAGAAGAATAAATGATTAACGCAAAAGAGAAATTCCAAAGGAAATATGATGATCAAGCCTACACAACAAAGTTCAAGAAATTCAGGAATAAGAAGAAGTTTGACTCAAGGAAGAAACCAAATCAAGAAAAGGATATGCCAAAAATACAATGCTTCAACTGATGAAAATATGGTCACTATAAGACTCATTCTCCTAAGTTAAAGAAAAGGAAGGAAACACATGAAGCAATAGTTGCCGAAGAAAAGGAACCCTCAAAGAAAGTCAAACAAGATGAAGCAAATTTCTTCTTGTAGTCAAGATAACAATATTCTTTTGTAACATAGTCCTTGTACATACCATGTTTACATAGTTCCTGTATATTTATTTCTTAGAAGATAAGATGGTCAATGAAACAACACCTATGGAAGAACAACAAGATAAGGATTACTATTATGATGATTACTAGTCAAGTAATGTATATAAAAAGATGAAGTATGTTGACAATCCTTGGTAACAATTCCTATGGAAGCTATTATATAAGTAACAACTGCTAGATAAGACAAAATTAGAATCAAACTTGAAGAGACCCAGAAGAAGTCAAAACAAAAAGAAGTCAACAATCAAGAGGAAAATATAAAAAGACTTCTGACACTTTGTAGAAGGAAATAAGGATGCAGACAAAAGCATGGACTCTCTTAGATAGAGGGAGTTGATTATAGAATTCCAAAAAGAAGAGCATGCATTCATACATGAAACAAGGATTAGGAGGGAGTTAATCCTAAATGATATGATCCATTAAGGATTATGAATTATATGTCCATGTTCCCATTGAAAGTAGCATCCATGATAAGCAACATGTGTTCAGAAGAAGTATTCTTCGAAAATAAGCCTTAAAGTATCCTTAGTTGTCCATATACATCCATGATCCTATGATGAAAGCAAGAAGTTGGAATATTCAGGGCATGGAATATATAGAAGACTCCATGGACCCAAGAGCTAAAGAGAAACATGAGGAAGAACATGAATATTCCAAAAAAGAAAGAAAATCCAGAACAACCAGTTATTATACCTAGAATCAAAAGACTGCCATCTTGGTTTGAACCCACTAGAAGAAATCAAGCAAAAGAAATGGAAATTATGATAAAGAACAGTGTATGTAAGAAAATGTGAAAAATACTTGTGAATGGAAGCATTGTGAGATTCAAAGGTTCTTCCAGAAGGAGGGAGAAAAACTGTAAAAAATTGTATCCATGGATTGGAATTTACATGTAAAAGACCGTTCTTCCCAAATAAAGCAAGTGAGAAAGAAGCTTATACCAGAAAGAGACCCATGTATGCAGATATAAGAAGACCTTGTATGGATTCAAACAACATGTTGTAGAGTATCTCATATACAACAGAAGCGTGGTGAAAACTTTCTATAACAGAGATAGCGTATCAGAACAATTACTCAAAAGTACGAGATGATGGATTTCTAATCCATGTAAAAGTCTCATGATGACATAAGAAGTGCTACTTGGATACGTTTTAGTTTGATCTTTGCCACTATGTCATGAGCTAGCAGGAAACATAAGTGTTGAACTCGACCATGATATATTGTAATGATCATATCTATATGAAGCCTTCAGAGAAAACCAATGTTCCATGACAGACCGAAGTACATTGAGATCAAGCATTATCTTCTCCATGATGAAGTCCAGAAAAGAGAAGTGGTTCTCCAATATATCTCCATAGATGAAAAGATAATAGATATTTTGGTAAAGCCTCTATCCAAGATGAAAATTTCGCGTACTTAAGAAACAAGTCGGGGCTCATGGAAACAACTTCCTTATTGAAAAAGGAAGAGATTACTCCTAGATTGGGAGGAAACATTAATGTGTTATTGATTTATGGACAATCATTTTTCAGTTCGAAAAATGGTCCAGGATGAGAAGTTCCTTTCCAGTTCAGAAAGTGGTTTGAGATTTCTGACGGACATGTATTTTCTAGTTTGGAAAATGGTCCATATCAGACAGTCATTTTCATAATGAAAATGGTTCGATAGATTGTTGATGTACCATAAACATCGATTCCCCTTGTGGCCAGTGTGGGGGAATGGTCTAGGACAATCATTCTTCTTGGCAGTCACTTTGAGTAGTGGTCAAGTAGAATGGGTTGCCTCGCTGGGAATTCATTCTTTTGAAGTTGACAACTATGAGCAGTTTCAAAGAATGGTTCATTTTGTAGGTTGGTGTAGGATAGTCATTTCCTCCATAAATGGTTCAGACAGTCATTCCCTAGGGTAGACTCATTCTCTCCAGGTTGCACTATGATTAGTGCCGGAAGAATGACCCAGTTAGGTGAATGGTCCATGTTCAACAATCAGGGACAAACATTCCCTAGGGCTGACTTGTTTTCTCCAGGTTGCACTATGAATGGTGTCGGAGGAATGGCCCGGTTAGGTGATTGGTCCAGGCTCATAAATCAGGGAAAATTAGTCTTCTATGTTTGAGAAGAATAGTCTAGATAGCCCATGGCTGATTTTTTACCTTCTGAGGGAAGATGCTATTCCATATCTCACAGATGTGAGTGGAAGAATGGCCTAGATGACTCAGTTTGTATCATGATAATGTTATACAGGTTGATATTGAATGATATGATCACTATGGAGACTGTATGTCTCTGGATAGTAGTTGTATGCCATTGTGTTGGATGTGTTCCACTATTTGTGACTATGTGTCACTTATCAAGTAGT
>ML807759.1:46286-56876 GCA_009831015.1 Picea engelmannii | reverse complement strand
AAGTAAGAAGAAACCCTAAAGCATTGGATATAGCCCTAGAAGACAAGTCGGCTAAAGAAAATAATTTAATATTGAGTCTTTAGTCTCCAGAAAGAGAAGTTGACCCAGACAACTAAGAAAGAGTAGTACAAATATAGGATGCCAGAGCTCATTTGTACACATACAGATCGCAACTGCAGAAATCTAGTGCGCACTACAAAAATTTAGTAAGTGCACAAGTATGGAGAGTAGCTGTAGCTGCAGCTACTGCAACTTTTATTTTCGATTTTAGGCTTGGACTTTCTCTTCGTTATGGTTTGGAATTTCTGCCTTGTGTTCTAGCTCTGGAGAGAGGTACGCTACATTGATTAGCTATTACGCCTAGGGTTTTCTTCCATAATTATTCTTTGTCAAGGTTAAGGTGCTCGGGGGTGGCTTTGGCCTATGGTTGGGTGACAATATTTCTCTATTGTCTATGGTTAAACAAGAACACCTACTTTTATAACACACTATATTCTATTGAATAAATGAAATAGGTTGAAATTGTAAAACTGCAGAACTGAAACACTTGCTCAAATGGTGGTAGATATCTCTGAGAAGAGATGTGGCTGCTACGTGCATCCGTCTGAGCATAGTTATTAAAATGAGGCTCCAAAGGCCTTTTTGATATTAATCATGAATTCCAAAACCCTAGACATCCAAAAACCTAACCCTAGAAGGTGAAACACCAAAATTCATGTGGGCCCTATGGGTAAGTTGGTACCTCAACTTCTCGGGATCGTAACTTTTGCATACAACCTATGTTTTAGGTGCATGATAGCCCATTAGAAAGGTCCTTGAGAGAACTACACATTCCTCCATCAAACTTTAACTCCATCTAAATTTTGACTATGGAAATCCAAAAAAAACATTGTTTAGGGCTCCAAAATGGCCCTAGAAGTACAACAAGATGTGTTGAGATGAAAACATACAAAATAAGCCAATTGGATTAGGTGAGAGGCCACCAGTATCCACTTGTAATATGTGTATGGATTCATACATCCCTATAAGTGTAGAACCCACAATTACAATGAAGTACGGAAGAACGTGTTGAACTGAAAACGGACAAGAGGAGCCAATTGGAATAGGTGGGTGGCCACCAATATCAACCTAGATAAGAATTTCACACCCACCCTCTTACATGATTTTAATGATTGGGTTCTCATAAACTCAAACATAAAATATAAGTTATCCCCAATGATAATAAAATTCATAAATCAAGGTTTGTATTAATACTCACAATTAATTTCCTCCTTGTACCTTTCTTAGACACTCCTATACATTCCCCTCTCTTGTGGATTAATCAACCCCCATCTCTTTCCATATTCCTAACGGATGGTATCACATTTTATTTATTAAAAATCAGAAAATGCAATTCACATATTACATTGCGTGGCCATAGCCATATTCATATCTACATTATTCATTAATTAAAATGGGGATTATAGTGGGGATGCTACATTACCTATCCCCTATAGTTGTGCACCATCCTTGGTACACAACACCATGTTGAAATACATACACAAATTTACATCATAATATTCAAAAAATAAGATTCTAAAATATATTTACTCTCCAACAATAGTCCCAACAATAACCTCTCGTTCCTCTCAACCCGTTGACCCAAGGATTGTGCCCCCTTCAGTACCTTCAGTCCATCAGGTTGCACCATTATTTTATCAGGGATATTAGCACAAGTGACCAATAATTATGATATATGGATCCATAACTTTAGCTATCCAAAATGGAGTCTTTCATTTTTATCTTCTATTTTCTTCAAAAATTACAAAAAATTGTGGGCATTCGTCCCACATAGTTTCTTCATGCTCCCATATCGCATCTTCGGGACCGTAAAAATTCCATTGAACATTTACCAAACCTATGGATTTGTTCATATGAACTTTTAATCCCCTTCATTTTCCACTAAGATCGCAGTCCAATCAATTATGTGGTTAGGGTCAGGAACACATTTCTTTAATAATGATACATGAAAAACATTATACACTCTCATGGATGCAATAATTGCTAGCATGTATGCAACTAGACCTATCTTCTCTAGTATTTCAAAAGGTCCACAATATCTTGCTACCATATTTGTGAAGCAACCCAATCTTATCAAACTTCTTTTCATTTTCACTTTTAGAAAAACATGTTCCCCCACTTTAAAATCTCTAAAAACTATGTTCTTGTCTCTATAACTTTTCTTCTTGTCCCGGGAAACCTTTAAGTTTTGTCTTATATTTTCCATTTTCTCTTCCATCTCCTTTAAAAACTATGGCCCAATGACAACTATGTCTATTGGGTTATGCCAACTCACTGGTGTGTTACACTTTCTGCCATACAATGCTTCAAATGGGCTCATTTTTAATGAGGCTTGATACCTATTATTGTAAGAAAATTCTACTAAGTGAATACAATCTTCCCACTTTTATAGTTGGTCCATCAGATAAGTTATGATAATGTCTTCAATAATTCTTTTAGTCCTCTCTATTTTCCCATCTGACTCTAGGTGATATGTTATATTCAGATTTAAATTTGTCCCAAAGCCTTTGAGTAACCCTTTCCAAAAATTTGATGTAAATTTTGGATCTTTGTCTGAAATAATTACCTTATGCACTCCGTGTAACCTAGCAACTTCCTTCATGTAGATATATACAATGTCAGTTGTCTTATGTGTATTCTTTACAGGAATAAAATGTGCATCCTTTGTTAATTTATCCACCACCACCATGATGGAATAATGTTGCTTCACTATTTTGGGCATCATTGTAATAAAAGAAATTGTAAACACTTCCCATTTCCACTCAGGAATGGGAAATGCTTGTAGCAACCCTGTTGGATATCTATGATTTGTCTTCACCTTATGACACTCTAGACACCCGGCTATGTAATTAGCCACTTCTTTCTTCATTCATGGCCAAAAGTATTGGCTTCTTACAAGTGCAATAGTTTTTGGATATCATGGGTTCCCAACATATGGCACATTGTCATTTCCATCAATACTATACTTTTCACCTCTCCAGAATTTGGCACATATATTTTTCCTTTGTACAAGGGGATTCCATCCTCTTTCAACTCATAACAATTAAATTTATGTTGTAAATTGTCTTCTTGTAATGTCTCTTTTATTTTTAAATCTTTCTTATCTGAATTTGAAGCCTCTAAATTTTTGTCTTTTAAATCTGTGTTGAACGTACTGATGCTTGAAATATGCATTTCATGAGCCCTTCTATTGAGTTCATCAACCACTTGATTTTATTTTCCTTTGATATGCTTAATTTCAAAGTTATATTCACTCATAAATTCCATCCATCTAGTTTTTTTGGCATTTAATATTGGTTCTCCAAACAAATGCTTCAAACCACAATGGTTTGTCCTTGGCTCAAATATTCTCCCCATGAAGTAATGTCTCCACATGTTTAATGTATGTACAATGGATTCTAATTCCAAGTCATGGATAGCATAATTCCTTTCATGCTCTTTTAGTTTTATAAACTCATAGCACACCACATGATCCTTTTGAGTGAAGACTCCACTGAGCCCTTCCTTCCATGTATTAGTGCACACTACAAAATATTCATCATGATTTGAAATCTTTAAGATTGGTGCACTTGTTAAAATATCTTTCAACTGTTGAGAACTTTCTTCACATTTGGGAGTCCACTCAAACTTCACTCTCTTCTTTTGCAAAGTGATTGGGCTTGTGATCTTTGAAAATCCTTTTATGAATATTCGGTAATAACCTGCAAGACCCATGAAATATCTTACCTCTATGACATTTCTTGGCACTGGCCATCCTCTAATGGACTCTATATTCTCGAGACCAACTTTTATCCTCTCTGTTGAAATAATATGCCCCAAGTAGTGAATTTTCATTTGATGAAAGATGCACTTCCTTAGTTTGGCATACAATTTATGCTCTCTCAAAACTCACAACACCATTCTTAAATGTTACTCATGTTATTCTTTTGTCCTTGAATAGATGAGAATATCATCTAAGAAGAAAATCTCAAACTTTTCCAATTACTCCCTGAGCACTCTATTCACCAACACATGAAAACTCCCAGGGCATTTGATATCCCAAATGGCACTACTGTGAATTCATAATGCCCATGTCTTGTTCTGAATTTTATTTTGTTGATATCCTATTCCTTTATTCTCACTTGATGATAACCTAATATCAGTTCAATATTAGAAAGTATTAGTTCACTTTCAGTTGATAAAAAAGATCATCAATCGTTGGAAAGGGATATTTTTTCTTTATTGTAACCTTATTTAGTTGTTTGAAATCAATACATAGCTTTAAGGTTCCATCTTTCTTATTCACAAAAATAACTAAGGCTCCCCAAGGTGACACACTTGTATGTATATACCCCTTCTTTAACAACTCTTCAAATTGCATCTACAACTCTTTTAATTCTGGTGTGCCCATTATGTAAGCTATCTTGGACACTAGGGAATCTCCTGACACCAAATCGATAGAGAAATCAATGCCTCTCTTTGCTGGAAATCATAGGATTTCCATAAAAACATCTTCAAAATCTTTTAAGACTGGATGGTCTTCAATATTTCCCACTTTGTCTCTGGCTGCCTCTTCCATATGGTCTGCAAAAAATTGACATCCTTTCCTAAAACTCTTTTTTAGATGGATGACTGAGATTTCTCTAACATCTACAACTCTTGGAATGTCTTGAATATTTTCCTAGTGCCCTCCCTCATAAAGACAAGTTAATGTAATTTTTGTAAAATTCCAAGACAACATGGTATTTCTCCAACCAATCCATGCCAATTACAACATCGTATGAACCCAATGGTATGATGCGCACATCTACCTTTGTGTTAAGTCCATTCATGTCTATTGGACAATGTTTAACCAACTCATTGATATTTTTCTTAGCCCCCGTGACTAACTGCTAACCAAGATTTATTATGCTTACTCTTTTGCAAGTGAAGTCTTTCAACGATGTTATACTTTTTGTAACTATGGCTAGCTCCATAATCAATTAAAATTGTTATGGGTTGGCTATCAATCTTACCCTCCACTTCAATCATGCGGGATTGATAATCTTCTTGCTTGTTGTCCAAAGTTTCATAAATACTTAGCATGATTCCTCCCATGTATTCAATTGTTTCATCCTCCTGGATGTTGTGGACAATCCTCCTTCTTTCACCTTTGTGAGAGAAGTCCCTATATAAGTGATTTTCATCACATCCCCAACATTGTATAGGATGTTTCCTTGGCCTTTTCCCAAATGAATCTATTGTATTTTTCTCATTTTGGGTTGATTGTCCTTGTTGATTTGTATGAGAGTTTTTCTTGAAAAAGGGTGGCTTAAAACCCTTATGCCTTTGATCCTTATTTCCCTTCATCTTGGCATTCCAAGTCTTTTGGAATACTGGCATCCCTCTACTTTTCTCATAAATATGTTTTTTTCTCATTATAGTCTCTTCCAAAGTTTTGGAGTTATCATATTATATATTGTCACTGTAGAAAGAAGGCAACCCAATTAGAAACCTTTGGATTTTGACCTTCTCATCCTTTATGAAGTCCACATACTTCATTAATTCAAAGAACCTCTTATAATACTCATCTATTTTCATACTTCCCAACTTGAGTTCAAAGAACTCTTTCATCCTTCTTTCATAGTAATGCTCAGATGAATATTTCTCTTGGAAATATCCTTTGAAATGCCTCCATGATACCTCCCTCTCATCATTTTTTTTTTCTAATTTAATCTAATCCCACCACATGGCTACCTTTCCTTGCAAGTGGTAGGTTGAAATTCTTGTTTCTACCCTAGAGGGATAATCATCCAGCTGGAAATATTTATTCATTTCCAACAACCAGGTATTGGCCTCTTCTCCCTTCCTATGCTCACCATTTAAATTAGGTGGCTTTATTTTCCCAATTTCACCTTGCAAGATGTCTCCCTCGGGCCTTCTCCTTTGTCTCTTGACAGGAGACACACTTGGATTTATCCCTAGCCTTGAACTTTCATGATATCTACTAGTGGATTTCTCTGGGAAATGATGGTACATTCTCATGCTCCTTGACTGTTTTTCATTCCCATGTTCATCCCTTCTATTATGGGATATGGATGATGTCATTTGTTTAACACTAGCTGCTTGCTTTGTGCCAAAGTATTTACTGGCTTACCTTTGTATCATATTCAAACTCTAAAGTATATCTTCCTAAGCCTTCATAATATTCTCATTATCTTCCCTATAACTATGCACTTATCTATATAGGATTCTCATAGTTATAGGTTATTGTCTGCGTCTTCTTCCATTAGACTATGTTTCAACATTTCCCATGCTAACATGCAGCCCTATGAATTCATCTTCATGACTATAGGACCCTTGGGAATATTCCATGGCTACAGTTCTCATATGGAAACTAAATTGCTTTCTTGTACCTCTAAATTATGCAAGAAAATGTGCATGCAAACAATTTTATTTTAGACAAAAATATATACATACACAATTATGGAAAACAATACATAAGTTTTTCTATTTTTTAATGCCACCAGTCATCTTTGTCTGAGTTGACTATAAATTATACTGCCCATATCAATTTTCTAGGTTGTCATATGGATTCTTCTCTCCAGTATCTTTCCAATGACTGCTTTCTTGCTCAATTCTAAGCATAAAGTTATAGTCATCTAAATATTGCTAATTTACCCTTTTTTGTACACTTTTCATTTAGGTGCAATTAATCCCATACACCAACTATTGCGACTTGTAGAAGTAAATATGTAAGGAATCATATAAAATTTTGTATGATAAATAGATAATAATGATTATAGGGAATTCATAACAACTCTAATGTTGTGAATCTGATGCTCTAGTCAACAACTATAACAATCTAGAGATGACAACTTTGTCATTTTTCACCTATTTTTCCAGACTTAAAATGTTTAACCAAACTGGCTATCTCTTAAATTGTGCACTAATAGAAAAACTTCATTAAACCAAAGTTGTCTAAATTCATGAGCATACAAAATGTTGAGTAAATAATTGTTTCCATATTTTCCATTTGGGAACTCTTTTCTTCCTCTGAAAACCCCAAAAATCCCTAAAAACTGGCCCATAATATTGATTTTTGCCTATTTCAACATCCTCATTCCAAACCCCTTAGAATTTATTCAATTCCTTCATGGGTTATTTCCATGTCTACGTTTTGGACTCTCTCCAAGAATTTCAGCTTAGTCTGGATCTTTTCCAATGATCTAGACCCAGATCTTTAAAAACCATTATTTTGCAATTTTTTTCAAATCCAAGCAGAAATGGTTAGTGGCTCTCTCTAGCACTTTTGTATATCTCCTAACTATGGAAAAAAAACATAATTTTCATCTTGATATAACTTCATCTTCTCAATTTATGGACAAAATAAGAAAAAATCTCCAGACTTGGTTTTTTTCTTTTTTGAAACTATAGGACAATTTTTCCCGTGGCATCTTTGTCGATGTGGAATTTTGGATCCACATAGCACCCTGAAGTGATTTTATTCCACCCTCTCGGTATGTCTGACCTACCTCTTCATCCTTCACTCTCTTCTTTCTCCTCTTTCTCTTACATTGGCCTTAGAATTTAATAAAATATTAATATTTTACTAGCCCCACCTACCCAATGGTAACACCTTTGACCCCGAGATGGGACAAGGGTCCCACCATGTCTAAAAAAATCCATGTGTTTCCCATACATTGGTCATGGGGATGAGTGGATCCCATCCCTCACCTTTACCTTGGCATGCGCAAACTTGCATGTCTCCTAGATCCGACAATGGAGATTGGACGAGATTGACGGTGGAGTGGCCATGTTGCATCCCAAAAATGAATGAGGGTTAACACACCCCACGGGTGTGACATTATAATATCATTTCTACATGTCATGATCCTAACGGTTTTTCATGGTACAAGGTTCTGATCCAAAACCGCTTTGCTTCCCATGTGACAATGGTTTATGGTATTGGTTATACCACCCTGCATATGTGGCTCCCACGTCACCTACCACCATGTCACCAACTATCACAATGAAACTGCCATTATGGAACTGCCATTGTGGCCCTGCCACCATGGTAATCCATGTCACTTATGACATGTCACAGCCACATCACTGCCACATGGCCTCCACATCATGCTCACATCATGGTATGGAAAATTACCCAAATTTTTCGAAATTTCATTTTTTTTCAATTTTTCCAAAATTGTATAATTTCATTTTTTTTCCAGGGCCACCATGGAACCCAAAATTAAGATTTATAATGGCCAATTTAGGCCCATTGCATACCAAATTTAACTCTACACCAAAACTTTGACTTCTTATGTCGAATTCCTCAACAAATGTTGTTGTAGAAATTGGGAGTTTTGCCCAATTTCTCCCAATTTCACCCTAGGTTGTTCTATACTGTCCAAAATTAGACCAAACATGTGCATTTAGAGATTAAAATTGAGGATGTTTAATCCCCGAACTCAAATTCACCAAAATTACAGGCAATCTCCTCACACTTTTTCCTAGAAAAATATGACAACCACATTGCAAACATTCTTTGAGATTTAACTCTGAAATTTCATATTATGTGTGTTGAGTCTAGCCCATATAGGATCAATGTTGAACCTGTGGCTCTGATACCAATTTGTAACATTCCCCAACTTAACTAAGGAATATTACTATGAAGAATACACATAAATTGAAATTTTCTTTTGCTAATTGAATTCTTGTAGTTTACAAGCTACAAATTAAACACATATTTAACTAGAATCAGATACCCATAATTAAGTGCATATACAACATTCTAAATGAGCATAATACAGTCAAATAATCATCTACAACAACACCTAAAAAACATTTTCATGCACATGGTTAAAACACGGTCATAAAACTCATAAGAGAAACTCATAAAATAATTCAACACTTATCTTTTAAAGCATTTGTACAACCAACTGCTTGAGAAAGAAGTTCCACCCAACCATAGAATTAATGTTCCAAATATCAAAAACAATTCACCCTCAAGTTGGGGCTAGGAATCCACAAGAGAAGGGTTCCTCTCACAGTCCACTCACGGCTCAAAATCTCACAACCCACTAGTATTCTTCTACAACTATCCAAAATTTCTTCCATCTCTCTTCCTCTCGACCTGCCCAACCCATGGAATGTACCCCTTCACTTCTCTCAATCTGTTGGAAATCCCATTCATTTATTAGGATCTCTCTGGCATAGGTAACCATGAATCTCTCTGTTGGGAACTCAAGGGAAATCACTTCCAGGAAAAACTACCAAGAAAACAACAATAACATTTGTTTTTACCGTGCAACTTGCATAAGAGTTCACTTTCCAGGCCTGAAAACCTAACTCTTCAATCTTCAGCTCCAAAATGCTCCAGTATGCTCCAGAATTCACCTAGCCTTATTGGTATAGCTCAAGTGTTTTTTTCCTTTCTCCCCCTTGTTGTTCATGCAAAAATTGAATGTGTAAAAAACTCCTCTTCTCCCCCATACAAATTTCCTCTATTTTCCCAAGACATTTGAATTCTCACTCTACTCAATGTTGATTGTACTTCATCCCCATGCTTCCAATAAATATGGGATGTGACTCTCACACCCACCCTCTTACATGACTTTAATGATTGGGTTCTCATACAGTCAAACATAAAATAGAATTTATCCCCAATGATAATAAAATTCAGAAATATGGGTTTGGATTAATACTCACAATTAATTTCCTCCTTGGACCCCTTTTAGACACTCCAAGACAATCCCCTCTCTTGTGGATTAATCAACCCCCATCTCTGTCCATATTCCCATTAGCTGGTATCACATTTAATTTATTAAAAATCAGAAAATACAATTTGCATATTACATCGCTTGTCCATAGCCACATTCATATATACATTATGCATTAATTAAAATGGGGATTATAGTGGGGATGTTACAATGTCTTTAGAGAATTGAATATAATGGTTAATGCTTTATCCAAAGGAGGATTTCAATATGTAATTAACACATGTGTCATCATGGATTTGTGAGATGTAGTACAAATTTGTGAAAGGTTTTTTTATTGAGGCACCTCATATAAATTTTCAATTCTAGATGTGTTACTTCAAGTAATTGTCGATACTTTTAATTTGCTTATAAAGATTGTTGATGTAGTGTACAATAAAATATATAGGCAAGAATATAGGATATATGGACTTGAATTTTAGACTTGTAAGTCTTTGGAGTATTTAATGTTTCTAAAGATGGCTAGTTTTTTCAAACTATTTATGAGTGCTTACATGCCTCTGGGATTGGATAAAAGGTTGATAGTGATGACTGATACTATATATCCAAGTTTGATAAAAATATTTTGGTAAGATTAGTGATCTTTGAATGTTATGTATAATCTTCTAAGTATTTTGAACAATTTTTGTTTCTAATAAGAATTGTGTATTTTGAAACCATTTATGAGTGCTTGTATGCCTTTGGGACTATAGAAAAGGTTGTTTGTTAATCCCTAAATAGTGGCTCATTGCCCCTTAATTGGGGCATATTACATTAGTAATGTTATTTTATTTATGTCGGCTTGAGTCCATTA
>ML807759.1:30377-43059 GCA_009831015.1 Picea engelmannii | reverse complement strand
AGACTTCACAAAAACCTTTATTGTGGAATGTGATTCCTCGGGAAATGGAATCGGTGTTGTCCTAATGCAAGAAGGAAGGCCCCTGGCTTTTGAAATTTGACCACTCAAGGGAAAGGACTTACACAAACACATTTATGAGAAGGAAATGATGGAAATACTACATGCATTGAAGAAATGACGTCCTTACCTAATAGGTAGGTGCTTCAAGGTCAAAACAAATCATGATAGTCTTAAATACTTCTTGGAACAAAGACTATCTTCAGAAGAACAACAAAAATGGGTGACCAAGATATTGGGTTATGATTTTGAAATCGTCTATAAAAAAGGGAAGAAAAATGTTGTGGAAGATGCACTCTCAATAAAGGCTGAATATGTTGAGGCATTTCTCTATGCTATCTTGATCATACAACCCAATTGAATAATAGAAGCAAGGGATGAATAGAAGAATGACGAAAAAGTGTGGACTCTCATTCAAAGGTTGCAACAAGATTCGAGTGCATCAGATACATTTACATGGAAAAATGATTCACTATGGTACAAATATCGCTTATATTTATGTAGTAACTCCCAACTCAAACAAAAGGTACTATTGCTCTCCAGTAGGAGGGCACTCGGGATTTTTGAAAACCTACCATTTGGTCAAGAAGGAATTTTTTTGGGGTGGCCTTAAAACTAATGTTCAAAGGTTTGTTGCAGAATGTTTGGTTTGCCAACAAAATAAGGTGGAAACAATTAAGACCCCAAGTCTTTTACAACCATTATCCATCCCAAGTCAACATTTGGAGGAGGTTTCCATGGATTTCATAACAGGGTTATCAAAGTCTGAAGGAAAGAGTGTCATCATGGTGATTGTTGATAGACTCACCAAGTACGCACACTTTTGTGCACTCTCTCATCCCTTCAAATCCAGTATAGTTTCCATCGCATTCATGGATACAGTTCAAAAGCTACATGGCAGCCCAAAGATTATTGTAAGTGACAGAGATCCCATCTTCACTAGACATTTTTGAACATAATTATTTTCTTGTTTGGGTACTCAATTGGCTCATAGCTCATCCTATCATCCTCAATTTGATGGACAAACCGAGATAGTGAACAAATGTATGGAAGGATACCTTCGTTGCTTTGTCTATGATAAACAAACACTATGGTTCAAATGGTTACCCTTGGCAGAATGGTGGTATAACACTTCCTTTCATATTGCAATAAAAATGACACCATTTATGGCACTCTATGGATACCACCCTCCTTGTTAGGATATTTAGAAACTTATGAGTTAGTTAAGATCTACTTGGTCTAATGTGTCGTTAGGTAAAAGTGTGTTTCTTAGTGTGTTTCTTTAGTATGCATTAGTATGCATTTGTAGTTAGGAAATTTGACGGTCACGATATGTTCCCAACATAGAGTGATCTGATGGTTCATACTCTCCTCGATCTTAACAGCCATTGATCCATGGATTAACACCCGATTGGTCCATGATATCTATTTAAAGAGCATGGAGGGTCATTTGTCGATGATCGATTATGATAAAATCTCTTGTAAAATCTCTTTGTAATCTTTTTCTTTTGCATTAATAAAATGCTCCAAGTGGTCGCGTTGGTTGTGGTCGTGGATGTTTCCTTGTAGGGGTTTTACCACGTCAAAACATCGGTGTGTTGATCTCTGATCTAGTTATGTGAGTGGTTACTGAAGTTGTTCATCCTCTTTTGGAATACCTGTGTTGTCGAACATGGTATCAGAGCATGTTTGAAGATCTGCTCCTATTGTAGATCGAGATCGTGAAGCTGAGTTGCCTCATCTCCATTTTATATCATTTTTAATACATTTTTGGGCTGATAGGACTGTTCCATTGCATCTAGAGCACTTGTTTCATTCATGAGCACTTTTTGTTTCACTCGAAAAGGTTTTCATTTTTCCAAGATACGACCATTATAGTCAGATCTAGAGGTATAAAGCTTGAATATTCATTTTTTTAATTTTTGCAGAGTAGTATTTTGGTTTTATTTCAATTTTGTATTATTTATTTATGGGTTGCTACTCTTTTAGATATTCATATTCTCTTTTCCCTGCTCTCTGTGCGATCTCAGAAAATCAAAAATAGATAAGAAAATGTGCATCTTCTGAGTAAGCTAACCAAGATCTAACCCTTGTTGTCATCGAGAAGTGAATTTTTTTTTCTTGTGTGAAAAGATTTTTTTTAGCACGCTCTCCAAGGTTGTCTTCAACAACAACAACAAAAATCCTCATTCTAAACATTACAATATGTTTTTCTAGACCATTTGGTTAAAAGTTGCTTTATTAAGTAAGAGGTCTTGAGTTCAACTCTTTCTTTTGTTACTTTTTTTGAAAAAGTTCATGCTAAAATTGTAAAGTGTATTTCACTTCAAGTATAAAAGTGAATCACTATAAGTAGCTTTAATATTTTATTTTAGAGTTATTTATTTTGAATGAAGTAACTTCATTGTAAAAGTGATCCCCACTTCTCTTTATAAAAGTGTGTCACTTCATAAATCAACTTACACCACCACGTGGTCCTTTGGTTACCGTTTATGCCTTTTTTAAAAAGGGCATAACTTTCACATCCGAAGTCTGTTTTTTTTAAAACCGCATAAATTTTCGATATCTTTCCATTCAAAATGTTAGTTTCGGTTTTTAAATCCATATTATCTGCATATTTAATATGGCTTCTACAAGTAATCTCTTACTTACCAACACCAACTACTTCCAATGGAAATCCCATATGGAGGATTTATTAAGAAGTAAAGGCTTGTACTGGATTACCTTGGTAAATGAAACAACACCCACTGATGTTGATAAGAAATCCAAATGGGATAATAGGAATGATGAAGCACGTGGATTAATCAGAATGTCCATCTCTCCTGATTTAAGGTTCCACCTTCAATCAATTGATAAACCTAAAGAAGCTTGGAAAAAGATTGAATATGTGTTTGGTAAACACAATATTACTCGAGCACAATAGTTAGAAAATCAAGTACTAACTTTAAGTCCAAGTAATTTTTCTTGCATTGAATACTATCTATCTAAGTTTAAAACACTTAGAACTTGATGTGAAGAATGTAAGATAAAGATAGGCGAAGATCATTGCATCTATCTTATTATTTCTAAGCTAGGTAGTGCATATTCTGTGTTTGTATCTACCTTTTATGCCATGCAAGAGGCTCTAGGGGTAGCTTATCAAAAACCCGGTCTTGAGAACTTTTGTGATGCTTTGATTAGTGAGAAAGATAAGCTGGTACAACTTGGAGTGATCAACACTGCAGGTACCTCCAACAAAGCCTTAGTTGTCCATCAGAAAGATAAACCCAAGAATCCTAAGAAGCAACATCCTCACCACAACAACAAGCAATATAAGGGTCCCAAACCCACTCAGACAACTTCTACTCCTAATAGAGACAAAGGAGAAAAATATAAAAATAAGAAGAATGACATACATTGCAACTTTTGTGATAAAGATGGTCTTGATGGGTCCAAATGTTTCAAGAATATGGAAACTTTAGAAGCAACGATGAAGAAGAACAACATCAGTATTGATTCTACTACTTCTTCTTCTTCTCATGGACATGCACTTTCAACTTCTGGTTTCTCCTTCAATACAACTTCTACTTCTACTTTTGATGAGTGGCTTATTTATTCTGGAGCATATTATCATATGGATAAGGATAGAGACATGTTTTCTACTCTAAATGAATGTAACACCAAGAACATATTTGTTGGTGATGATAGATCTCTTAATGTTGAAGGATCTGGAACAGTTCAAGTAGAAAATTGTCATTTCAATGATGTATTATGTGTTCCAAGTTTTTCTTGTAACCTTCTATCAGTATATCAAATCACTCATTCAGGTGAAGGTAAAACCGTAGAGTTTTCACCTCACCAAGTTGTAATCAAGGATCTAAAAGATCCTAAGCATGTTCTTGCAACTGGAATTGTTGATGATATTACCAGGTTGTACAAGTTTGACAACTTTGGGTCATCATCTTTTTCATCAATTTTTGTCGCCATAGCAATGACTTGAGCAAACTTTGGCATGATCGGTTTGGTAATCTAAACTATCGCTCATTGCAGCAACTATGTAATCAACATATGGTGACTGGTATTCCTCTTGTTTCATGTAGAGATGGTGTTTGTGTTCTTTGTGTTCTTTACAAACATCATCAAGAAAATTGACAAATGTGCCTCTTGGCATGCCTCGGGTCCTTTGCAACTTGTTCACAGTGATTTGTGTGGTCCACTTTCTTCTCCTTCTTTTTCTTGGTGCAAGTATTTCTTAAATTTCATTGATGACTTTTCCAGACGTACTTGGTTTTACTTCTTAAAACTTAAGAGCAAAGTTTTTGACAATTTTTTGGCCTGCAAGGCCCTTGTAGAAAAGAAATACGACATCAAATTCAAAGGTTAAGAAGAAATAATGGAGGCGAATATGTGAACAATAATTTTACAAGTTACTGCACTACACAGGGAATCCAAATGCAACACATTGTTCCATAATCACGACAACAAAATGGTGTTGCTGAGAGAAAGAATCACACATTAGAATAAATGGATAATTGTATGATCCAATCTAAGGGATTAAATCTAAAGTACTAGGTGGAAGCCATCAATTGTGCAAATTACATAGTAAATCACACTCCCACAAAGGCTCTTAAAAATATAACACCGGAAGAATCTTGGACTAAAATTAAACCAAATGTAAGTTAGCTCCATCTATTTGGCAGTATAGCATGGGCTCACATTCTTGATGAGAAAAGGAAAGAATTGCAACCTAAAAGTGAGAAGTGTATATTCGTTAGTTATTCTGATGATGTCAAAGGTTATAGACTTCTTCAAACACATTGTAATGAAATTATTATTAGAAGAGATGTTAAATTTGATGAAAGTCTCTTGGCCTATGAGCCTAATTTGGCGTGTGTGCCTTCTTTGGCCCACAAGCCTAATTCGGTGGTTGTGCCTTCTTCGGCCTGCGAGCCATCTTCGGAATTTGTGCCTTCTTCTATTCTGGTTTCTTCTTTAGATGATGACAGTGAGGATGAAAATCCACCTCTTCCTGCTCACCTTCCTCCAGATGAGTCCTTTGAACTTGAACCAGCACCATCTCCACTGCTTCCTAGATGGGTCTGTTAAACACGAGAAGCAGTTGGCGATCTTGTTAGTGATCCTTTAGATCAACGTCAGACATGTTCACAGTTCCAGCAAGCCTCTTCTCTTTTGGCTCAAGTTTCAGAAACACATGATCCAAAGACATTTGTAGAAGCTTTAGGTCATCCAAACTGGGATACAACAATTAATGAAAAGTATCATTCTTTAATGGAAAACAATGCTTGGTATCTTGTACCTCTTCCAAAAGGAAGAAAACTTGTAAGATGTAAATGGGTCTATAGAACTAAGTATGCATCAGATGGAAGTGTTGAAGGACAAAAGGCTCGGTTAGTTGCCAAAGGATTTTCCCAAGTTGAAGGAATTGACTATAATGAAACCTTTTCCCCTGTAGCCAAAATGAATCCCATCCGACTTGTTATTGCCCTTGCTGCCTCACATAAATGGGATGTCCATCAGATGGATGTTAAATATGCCTTCTTTCACGGAGATTTTCAAGAATAAATCTACATGGACCAACCTCCTGGCTATGTCCAAAACGACTCTAGCCTTGTTTGTCGCCTTAAGAAATCTCTTTATGGTCTCAAGCAAGCTCCTTGAGCTTGGTATGTCATAATGGACAACTTTCTTATTGCCACTGGATTCTCTAGATGCCATTATGATCCTAATGTCTATACCAAGAAAGTACGAATCCATCTCATAATCTTTGTCCTTTATGTTGATGACCTTATCCTTACTAGTAGTGACTCCAAACTTTTAAACCATGTGAAAACCAGCCTTAAGAAGAAATTTGAAATGACAGAGTTAGGATTTTTGCACTATTTCCTTGGCCTCCAAGTTTTGCAAACCAATGAAGGAATTTTTCTTTCCCAGTCTAAGTATGCTTTTTACCTTCTTCATCGCTTTCACATGGATGATTGTAAACCAACCCCTTCTCCCTTCCATTCTGGAGTCAAGCTTATTGCCACCTATACTTCTCCCGAAGTTGATGCCACCTTGTAACGTCAGTTAGTTGGTAGCCTCTTATACTTGACTCATACCCATACTGATCTTTCCTTTGTTGTTGGTCTTGGTGCCCGATATATTCAAATGCCCCATGAAATCCATTGGAAAGCATCTAAAAATATATTTCTTTATGTATGTGGTAAAGTTCATTTTGGGATACATTACAGTTAAGGGTGGACTCCTTTATTGGTTGGTTTCACTGATTCAGATTGGGCCGACAACCCTGATGATCAGAATTCTACTGCAGGTTATGTTTTCAGCCTTGGTTTAGGACCTGTCACTTGGGCCTGTAAGAAACAACAGACTATTGCACTTTCTTCAGCAGAAGCAGAGTATCGAGCAGTGGTAAATGCAAGTCAGGAAGCCTTGTGGCTTCGAAAGATCCTTTCAGAGTTTGGATTCCAGCAGCAGCATCCGACCAACCTTTGGCGCAACAATTAGAGTGCCATCAATCTCACCAAAGACCCAGTTCAACATTAGCATAGAAAACACATCGAGCTACACATGCACTTCATCGGAAAGCTCATTCATGATCAAGTTATTGAAGTTCTATTTTGCCCTACATAAGATCAAGTTGTAGACATTTTCACAAAGTCTCTTATAGAAGCAAAGTTTTCCAAACTTCGACCTATGTTAGGAGTTCAGGAAGTTGTCATTAAGGGGGGATAGGCTCTAATGCATCCTTCCTTCTCCTATTGTGCCACCATTGCAAATCCTTCAATCCTATCCCAAGTTTTTCTTAAGGGGGGATGTGAGGATATTTAGACACTTAGGATTTAGTTAAGATCTACTTGGTCTAATGTGTTGTTAGGTAAAAGTGTGTTTCTTTAGTATCCATTAGTAGTTATGAAATCCGACGGTCACGATATGTTCCCGACATAGAGTGATCTGATGGTTCACACTCTCCTCGATCTTAATGACCATTGATCTGTGTCTTAACACTCGATTGGTCCATGATCTCTATTTAAAGAGCATGGAGGGTCATTTGTCGATGATCAATTGTGAGAAACTCTCTTGTAAAATTTCTCTATAATATTTTTCTTTTGCATTAATAAACTGCTCCAAGTGGTTGCATTGGCTGGGGTCGTGGATGTTTCCCCGTAGGGGTTTTACCACATGAAAACATTGGTGTGTTGATCTTTGATCTGGTTATGTGAGTGGTTACTAAACGTGTTCGTCCTATCTTGGAATACCTGTGTTGTTGAACACTCCTTCCATCACTTCTTCTCTAAAAGTAAAATCTAAGGTTCAAGCAGTGGAAGATCACATCGAGCATCAACAACAAGTTCTCCAAATCTTAAAGGACAACCTGACCATGGCACATAATCGCATGAAATAACAAGCAAATCAACATCATAGTGAAAGAAGTTTTGAAGTAGGGGATTGGGCGTTTTTAAGACTACAACCATACAAATAGATGTCCCTCAAGCAAGCCAAGAAGGATAATAAATTATCACCAAATTATTATGGCCCTTATAAGGTGTTGCAAAAGATTGGTACTATGGCATACAAATTGGAGTTGCCTGCATCTTCACAAGTACACCCATTTTTCCATGTTTCATGTTTAAAGAAGGTTATAGGTGAGAAGATCCCAGTTCAAACTATATTTCCAGAACTTGACAAGGAAGGAAAAGTCATATTGGATCCTAAAGCCATCACTAACACAAGAATTCACCAGTTGAGGAATAGATCCATTTCAGAGTATCTTGTTAAATGGAGGAAACTACCGGCTGAAGATTCCACTTGGGAATATGAGTCTTTTATACAAAAGCATCCAGAGTTACTCAAGCGTTGCAGACAACACTTGTCTCAAGGGGAGGGGCATGTTAAGCCCTAAATAGTGGCTCATTACCCCTTAATTGGGGCATATTACATTAGTAATGTTATTTTATTTATGTCGGCTTGAGTCCATTATTTGTAATTGTACCTCCTAGTCTCCTATATATACCAAGGAGACATTTTCATTTGGAATCATCTTGTATTTGGAAATTTATGTGAGGTATAAGGAGGTTGCCCCCTCGAAGAGGCTTATTACCTGAAATTCTCTCTTTTTCAAGGTGTTGAGTACTTATTCTAAGTTTTTTCTATGCTATATTGATATTTGGTTCTTAACATTGTTAGTGCTTGTATGCCTTTAGGACTGTAGAAAAGGTTGTTAGTGCTTGTTCATTCTATATATTCATTTTTTTGAATGCTATTGCAAGTAAATGTAGATAATAGTCTTTTATATCTAATAAAAACTTATGTTTTTTTTTTCTTAGGAAACAAATACAATGAACAAATGTGTAATCAACTAATATATTTGTTTGAATGATACAATACATATATGCAATGATTATATCAAAATCCATTAATTGAAATATAAAAATCAATAATCTTATAAAAAATATTTTATTTTCTTATCTGTGTTTGAAATTTCACAAGAAACAATAAGCTACACTTGCATACTTGCTAAAGTATTAAATATTGTGTGGAGAATTCTAGCATTGAAATCCAATGGTGCATTTTCATCATTTGCATGCATTAGTTTGTTTTCATCAATGCTAGCACCGATGTTTTTTCATCAGTGGCATGTAGAAATTCATTTTAATCATTGGTATGCACTACTGTGTTTTAATCGTTGGTATGCACTAGTGCATGTTCAATATATAAGCATTGGTTTTCATGAGCTTTTATCACGCATTGGCGTGTCTTACATGTATCTACGCATTGATGTGCCTTACATGTATACATGCATTGATGTTCCTTGCATGTATGAGAGCACTTGTGTGCCTTACATGTATATATGAATTGATGCTCCTTGTATGGATGAGAGCACCATTATGATTTATAAAATAGAATCATCAATACGTGTAACATGTAGATCGGTGTGTTTTTAATTAATGAAACATCGATATTACTACATATACTAAGCATATCAATGTTTCTTATTACAACATCAACACCGTTACCTTCAATGATATGATTACAATTTTCATTGATTTTACCATTTATGTTACATTTGTCATTTCTATTACCATTACCGTTACTATGATCTCAAATGGATCCTTTGAATAGTCTCTATTTTTAAACTTTGTAATAAATATTTAATTTAGCAAATTTTGACTTGAATGTCCAAAATCCAAATCCATGGAAGATGAAATGAATCATCTTGATGGTTGACCTTCCAAGATAGCTTTATTAAAATAAAGTTGTTTGAGACAAAGGACTGGGAAGAAGAGAGATAGAAAGCACAATGCAACTTAGGAAAAAATGGCATTAGCAAAAGTATGAAGGACTCTAAAGAAGAAAATGACGTGAATATTGGAGGATGAAGGAGATTTTGAGCCTATCGTGAAAAGTGAAGGTTGTCCCTTAGTATAGCTCACCCTTTGTAGAAATTTCCTAAATTTCTATTGAGAGTGCATAACTCACTCTTTGTAGCAATTTCTTGAGCATAATAAAGCCCCATTGAATGTTGGCTTTCTCATTTGGGTTTTCCAAGTAAAATCTATGTCTTATGGTGTTTTTTAATTATGGTGTGCTTGGTTCATTCCAGTCATTTGTTGCATGTATTTGAAATTACATGCTTGTGCAGTGGTCTCACATATGTTTGTTTGTTGATGTTTTGGTTTTATGGTGTAATAGCATACTACAACACATTTAAATAGATTGTATGTATATTCAACTGGCAAGCTATAGCTCTTAATACTACTTTATGGGATCGTTGGACCAAGAATTGTGACTTGAATGCCATGTGGAATGATTAGCTACAACAAACCACAAGATACAATACTTTTTTCAATTACTTTGATCATCGGAAAAATAATCAAATATATTTTTATTGTCAACCATAGCTTACACTCCCCAATCCATGGCGCATTATCGATTCCCTATAGTAGTGGTATAACACAATTATGAAAGCAATGTCTAAATATATGCTACAACTCACCCTTTACACAATTCATGCTTAAAATATGAACACTCGACACATGATTTGTATAACCAGATTTATCACTAGTTTAAGTGTTTTGAATGCTCATTTAAAAATAGAGTGCTCTTTCTCATGCTAATACTAAAGATACGCATAGCAAATGTGTTGTTGTTTGGAATGTTATGTAGGAACTTTTAAATAAATAGACATGCATTCATCTTGTTGGTGAGTAATTACAATACTTGCATAAACAAAATATGATTTCCACATGAGGATTCATGTCAGTGAGATGTGTGGGCTATAAATCTCATATTTACAAATTATTATTACAACATCAACATTATTATCTTCAATGATACAATTATAATTGTCGTTGCTAATACCATCATCATTACTATTACTAAGATTTCAGAATGTACAAGAATATACATTTCACCAATGCTGACAATATATAATCCATCGAACATCTTAAATATTGATGCACCTATACAATATTATGTATGTGATTATGCAATATTATGTATGTGGTGCATCGAAGAAAAAAAAACATATGCTAAAACTTGTGCCCATATTTCTTTTTTTATATAATAAATCTTAACTAAAAGAGAGGGATCTAAAAACATAACCGTACTCCACTTGGTATGGACCCAACAGTACCGAGCTTCACAATAGTTAAATGGCAATTAGTTGTAGCTTCTTACTTTAATTTTTGTCCTCTATGATCATCAATTTGCTCAATAGAGACTTATGCCTACCTATGTCTTTGCTCAATAGAAACATGTGCCTTCATGTATATATGCTTGTTTTGTTTTCCTTTATATGCCCAACATTATAAAATGGAAGGTGGAAGTGGGAAGATCAATGAATACTAGGAAAGCCAAGTGGACATATCAATAATTTTCTTATTTTTTTGGGTCATGGGGACCTCTCACTTTCAAATGTATAAAGTCTTTCCCACGCGCAAATTAAGTTTCATGCTAACAGTGCATGTCATGGTTTGTATTTATTTAAAATAATAATATAATTCATTAGGAATGATTATATTAAGTTTCATGCTTAAAGTGCATTTCATGAGTTGTATTTATTTAAAATTACAATATAATTCATTAGGAATGATTATATTAAGTTTCATGCTTAAATTGCATTTCATGGATATTATTTATTTAAAATAATAATACAATTCATTAGGAATGATTATAAATTTAATTTTTTAAGAGGATTGATCTTCACAATCACTTTAATTTAGATTCTACCACATTCATAAATATCTTGTTGGCTGTTACATGGGACCCATTACTTTTGTACTAATTATTTAAGTCAAAAGTGATATTCATAAATATCTTGTTGGCTGTTACATGGGACCAATTACTCCATTACTAATTATTTAATTCGAAATTCATATTCATAAATATCTTGTTGGCTGTTACATGGGATCCATTACTTGTATACTAATTATTTAATTCGAAATTCATTATAGTTAGTTTGAATTAAAATCACGTGTTCTATGGTGGTTCATAAAAATACTTACAAGCTATGAGTGGGTTTGAACTTACAACTTCTTGGAATAAAGGAACAATGAAAACTTGGAATTTCGTTTGAGCTGTATGTGGAACCCAATTATGTAAATTTATTGCGAAAAGGAAAGGACCAAGTTACATCGAGGCATTTCCATATTGAGAAATATGAAATTCAGAAAAAATATTAATGTTTCACAAGTAACATTCAGTATCTCTTCTTAGGGTTATGATTACACGCGAACGAAGTAATCATAACCCTTCACCTATAAAAACTCATGAGAACCTTGAGGTCGACTCAACATAACCCAACACATATCCCATCTATATGGTATTAAAAGTTTAGGTTAAGATTTGCGAAGTCTAAAAATATTTTTCCATAAATTAAATAAATCCTAAGGAATTTTATTTCTTTGAATAACTATTTTGAGGTCATGGCTTTGAAGTCTCTCATGAATCTGGTTGCTAATAAAGGTGTCATCAACCTCCGAACCTTTGGGGATTTAGAAGTGGTTATAAATTGGACAAAGGGCAGTCACAAATTGAACAATTTGATCTTACCTTCCATTTTTTATTTGGTTAAAAGAATGGAAGTTGTGTTATAAACTTCATTCATCTATGTTTTTAGTGAATTGAATGTTTTATCTAGATAATTGCAATATGCACTTAACATAAGTGTCATCGTGGAGTGATAGGATGGAGTACAAACTTGTGAAATGTTTTTTTTTTACTGAGGCACTTTATGTAATTTTTGAATTCTAAATATGTTACTTTAAGTAATTGTCGTTACTTTTAATTTGTTTATAAAAATTGTTGATGTAGTGTTTAATAAAAGAAATGGGCAAGAATAGAGGATGTATGGACTTTCATTTTAGACTTGTAAATTTTTGGAGCAGTTCATGTCTTTAAAATTGGGTAGTTTTTCAAACTATTCATGAGTGCTCGCATGCCTTTGAGGTTGGATAAAAGGTTGAGAGTGATGGTTGATTTTATATAGCCAAGTCTGATAAAAATATTTTGGTAAGATTAGTGATTTTTGGATGTTTTGTATAGGCTTCTAAGTCTTTTGAACAACTTGTGTTTCTAATGTGGATTGGGAATTTGGAAAACTTTTATCAGTGCTTGTATGCCTCTA
>ML807759.1:16176-30277 GCA_009831015.1 Picea engelmannii | reverse complement strand
CGTTGTTGCCATCAATGACAACAACCATCATCGTTGCTTGTTCAATATTTGCCAACAGATAATGCATAATGTATTTCATGTGTCATTATTAAATAAATATGTACATGACCCTAACCGCATAATTGATTGGAATGTGATCCAAATGGAGCACAAAGGGGATTTTCGAGTGGAACCGGTACACATCTTGGACCAGAAAGTCAAAGTGCTCTAGAACAAGGCCATAGGGATGGTAAAGGTTCAATGGAATTGTTATGGTCCTGAAGATGCTACATGGTAGCATGAATAAAACATGTGGGAATAATACCCCCAAATTTTTTACAATTTGAAGAAAATAGAATGCAAGACTCCATTTTGAGCAACTAGAGTTTCAGAGCCACATCTAAGAGTCCTGACCAAATACAGTGGGGACCCTGATAAAAGAATGACTCATTCCTTGGGTTAATCTTGATAAACAAATGGAACATTTCTTAAATTATCCCTAATAAACGAATGGTGCATTCCTTGGGTTGGCGAGTTGAGATAAACAAGAGATTTTGGTTGGAACTGTTGTTGAAGTTGTGAAAGTGCATAATTTTTTTTCTAAGTATTGCGATGTAAATTTTAATATATGTATATTGACATAGTGTGCACTGAGGATGGCATAACATTTTAGGGGAGGGGGGATGTATCATTCCCACTATAATCTCTGGTTTAATTAATACTTAATGTATATACAATATGTGGCCATGATCAAGCGATGTAATATGTGAATTATATTTCTGAATGTTAATAATAAAATGTGATGTCAGATGTTAAGGGGACATGGACAGAGATGGGGGGTAAATTAATCCAAAAGAGAGGGGAGTGTCTAAGAGAATGGTCAAGAGGGGTCCAAGGGGGAATTAACCATGTATATCAATTCAACCAATTTTCCTAAATTTGCTATTAGTATATGAACCTTCTAATTTATGATTCAATGTTCCCAAATCCAATCATTGAATACATGTAAAAGGGTGGGTGTGAGTGATAACATCCCATAGTTATTGGTAGAATGGGGGGTTGAGTATAATCATCTTGGGGAAGTGTGCGAGTCAAGAAATGAAATCCAGAGGGAGGAAATTTGTATGGGTTGGGACAACAATTTTACACAATCAAGTTTTGTGCATGAGTAGCAAGTAGAGAGTAGGAAAGAGAGCTTGGAGATAGAACATCCATGAAGGGTGAATTCTAGAGAAAATTGGAGTGTATTTGGAGATGAATATTGAAAAGCGAGGTTGCAATGCGTGAAGGGTGAAGTCTTTTGTGAGTTTCACTATAACAACAAGTGTTTTTTGTTGTTGCTGGTAGTTTTTCCTGGAAAAAAACACCCCTCGAGTTCCCAGTTGAGAAATTCGTAGTTACTTGTGCGAGAGAGACCCTAATAAATGAATGGGATGCTCGAGGGATTGATATTAGTGAAGGGGTACATTCGTTGGGTTGGGTAGGTCAAGAGGAAGAGAGCTAGTGGAAAATCAGAATAGTTGTAGGAAAATATCAATGGGTTGTGGGATTTATGAGTTGTGAGTGGACAATGAGAGACAACCCTCTTTTATGGATTGTTATCCTTAGCTTAGGGGTGAATGGTTGCTGAGATTTGGAACAACCAGTCTATGGTTGGGTGGAACGTTCATCCCAAGCAACTAGTTGCACAACTGATTATAAAAGATAAGTGTGTTATATGTTTATGAGTTATGTTTACGAGTTAAACAATTATGCATGAACTCTATGTATTTAAGAATGATTTATATGTTGATGTGTTGATGTGTTGAATTATTAAGCTTCATTAATGTCTATTTTGGTATGATGTAGATGCATCAATTTAATGGTAGTGAATAATAGCTAAATATGGTTTTAATTCGTAGCTAGAAGCTACAAGAATTTAATTAGATAGTAGAAATTTTGTTTTTATGAGTATTATGCACCATAATGTCCCTCGGTTGGGTTGGGGGATGTTACACCATTAATATCAATATATTTTATTTATATTGTAAGATAAATGGATTATTAATTTTGTTATTAATTGTAAATGTAGAAAATACATAACATAGAAAACAATCTCATGCATTTGTACATATTAATTAAAAACATAAATGCAATTAATTTAAATGTGCACAACAATAGTTAAATGCATACAACAACATTCAATGACAAAAAAAAACATAGGTTTGAATGCATCATTTTACCCATAGTAGGTAGCAATATATAATATAAAATTTAGCGTGAAATGTACAACAATTAACTCAACATTCAACATAATTAAACACAACACAATTATGAACACTTATCTTAGCAAATATGCAACCAGTTGTAGAGGACACATGTTCCACCTAACCATAGACTTGATGTTCCATTTCTCAACAAAAATTCACCCCTGAGTTGGGGATTTTAATCCACAAGAGATGATGGTTCATAAGGTTGGCTATTATCTCCATCTCAATAATTAATTCCCATAGCCATTCCAATCCACCAACTCTATTTCCCCTCAATCCACATAACCCAAGGAATGGGATACCATTCTCTGCCACATAGTCCCTCATGCTATCCCCCTTCCCTCCAGGGCTCCAACATAGGTTGGACATGAAATATCTTTGCCTCGGCCACCAAGAACCTACAATTGCATAGGAATTTTCACAACAGAAAATTACTTGCTCACTTTGACACTTTCTTGCACATAATATTATTCACAAACCTATAACCTATTTCTCTATGAATTTACAGCTCCAACAAGATGTTACACATGGCCACTATGGTCGCCTTCAATCTTTATCACTTAGAACTTCCTTGTTGTCCAAAAATATGTCTGTGAACTTGTCCCATACAATTTTCCTTCTTTTCCCATGCTTGCTTGACTCTCACTCTTCCCCAAAAGGATTTACTTTACTCTTACACTTCTCTCATGCTTACTTGTACTCATCCCATTCTATCAATAACTATGTGAGGTGACTTCACACACCAACCCTCTTAAATGTATTCAATGATTGGGGCTTGGAAACACTCCAAAGGAAATAGAAGGTTCATAGAAATGATAATTTAGAAAGATGGTTTTGGCTTAAAAGACATGGGTAATCCCCCCTTTGGACACCTCCTCTCTTTTGGAAACTTATCCCCCATGTCTCTATCCGTGTCTGTTCATTGTTGGCAATACATTTTATTTATTATTTATGACATCAATTGGCCCGTGACCATACATCATATTTACATTATACATTGCTAAATTGAGGATTAAAAATGGGGGTGTTACAATAGTAGTTGGTAATCTAGCAGCATTCAATAAGATTTGAACTAGAGACATCATAGTGAACTCCACTTTGAAATATTATGTTGAACCAATTAAATTAATCCACTGGACTATATAGGCACAATAATATATGTAAGGCCCAAATATATTAATATATATTAATAAACAAATGATATTAAACTAAAAATAAATAAAAATAGGAATCATGTATCCCTTTCTTTCTTTGAAGCATTTTGATTTTCACCTCAGTAGTTCCCCCAACTGGTAGCATCAACTTCCCCCCTGGGGTTGATTCAACCTTGGTAAACCTAACCTATGGAGAACATGGCATGCATATATGGCTTATAGGTGGGCAAGTGCAACTGCCCAAGAATTCCATGTAGTTTCATAGCATTCAAACACCTGATTTCCAATACTGTAATGACTTAAATACAAACAAGTTCCATTGAGCGATGTCCCTACCAAAAATCTTAAACGCACGTCAGAACTGTTGTTTTAGTAGCATAAGAAGTTGATTGTGTTGTGTCATTATTTTATATAACTTTGTCAATTTTTCCAAGTGTTAACCTTGCTACAACATTAATGCATCGGCTTATGCAAATTGAAATTGAATAGTCTGGTCTTGCCTGACCCTTGCTATATAAGTTTCAAAGAAAAAAGACTATGAACACATTCAATAATAGTATTTCCTTTATTACACAATCCAAGAATATTAATATATCATCATAAGTTTATCACATGATTGAAGAATTTTCATACAATATATCTACAGAGGATGAGGATTAGAGTACTACACATAAAGTCAATCTCCATTTTTTTTCCTTATTATATTATTATATTAAATTTAAATCTTGATAATCTAGACTAAATAAATTGCACTTTCATATTACATGACTAAGATCAAATTTGAATATAAATTTCAATTGCATGCTTTATTTATAATATATGACATGACTTGGTCCTTTGCATTATTTGGTTATAACTAGAAGGCCTTACCTTCACTGAGGTAAATAAGGTTGTGTTTTGATTTGAGTTAGCAGGGTTGGTTGGCACTACACCAATCTTGTAATTGTGAATATGACACCTACAAAACCAAAGTTTTCAAGTTGAAGCTAACACTCGACATAATAAAAAAACACTCGACATAATAAAAAAATGAAGTAAAAATTTGTAATGCGAGAACTAAAAACAAATTCATACAAAAATGTTTGCATTGGATGTTAATATTGTTTTGTGGTTCCATACAAATAGGTATCACCAGTTCACATAAATATCTACAATGCAAGCATTGACTCCATACTGATAAATACATGTTTCTACATATAAATTTTGACAAGTTTAGACTTCATGCCAATAAGTACATTTTTCTGATAAAAGTGTTAGGCAAACCAAAAAATGAAATGTTCATTTGTGCACCATGATGGCTTGAGATTCGTGAACACTTGATATATTTCCTATGCTCTTAAAATATTTCCTGGTAGTCAAAATATAACGTTCTTCAACCATCCAAACTTGATAAACAATTTTTGATAGACATATTGAATGAAAATGCATATTTTGACACATCCTTTTTTAACTCGGTGAAGTGAGTACAAACATTTAATGAAAATTCATATTTTGACACGTACTTTCTGAATGCGATGTGAATACATACATTGGATCACAAAACATGTTTCACATGATCTTCACTATCCTTTAAAACTTGGAATTATAATAGGCTAGCAAACATATATGTTTTTTAGTCCAAATTGGTCGAGTGGCATGGGAAGATAAAGTGTATGGTGGTGACACTCGCTATGTTGGGGCCTAGTACACTAACATATAATCCATAGGAAAATATTCATGTCAAAATATGGCCTATGAATGTATAGGTGAAATAAATTTGTTTGTGGGTACCTATAAAAAAGTAGTAGAAATTCTGACAATAAATGTAGCAGTCACCCACAGAAAATCTCTCAAAAAATCATTCATGTCAAAATATGGCCTATAAATGTATATGAAAAATAGTTGTTTTGAGGGCACATGTAAAAAAGTAGTAGAAATCCTGATAGGAAATGTATCAACCACACACAAAAAATCCCATCCATTGGACTTGTTCATGCACAACAAAGAATAACATGGGCCTTCAAATAAAATAAAAATGATAAGGCATGAGTCCAAATAGAGAGAAACTAGATAACTAAGAAACAAATTCAAAATGTCTTCTAATAAAAGGAAAATTATAGGGAAACCTTGTATGGCCTTGTCATGGATGGTAAGTTGATCCCGAAACATCCAATCAACCACATAAAACCATCATAAACCATACACTTACTTGTGTTACACTTAGTTTTAATACATTCCTCTCCCTTCTTTCCCTATAAAGAAGGCAATAAAAGCAATCCAAAGACTTAGAATAATGTTCATTGAGCCAAAAAATAGGTGAAGATCATAAAGTGTTGGAGAAAAATAAGAACAAACTAGAAAGAGGTTCACACCCAAAATAAATATCAATGGAAAAATTGAGTAGAAGACAAAAATGAACCCCTTAGATCTATGAGGCACCACATTATCATCTAAGGTAAACCCAACACTGGTTAATATATAATACAAACAACCCTCTCTTTTTTTCTGTCAACAAACATAAATGTATCATCAACAACTCAGAGAATATTTTAAGGGAAGGCCAATTCCAAGAACATTAGGGACTTGTTTTTACCATTTCTCATCGACGCAAGGGGTAGGAAGTGTAAATACACTGATGGATAAGGTGACAAAGAGCACCAGAAGCCTAACAAACACTATATAATTCCATCTCAAAAAATAAGATAGAGTGTGATCGTGCCTTTGTCTCATTCACCCATGATTATTCCTCTGCCTCTGTCTCTTTAATGAAAATATTGCAGCTCACTAGTATGAATCCTCATGCCTTTGATTTTTCCTGTGTTCATTCATCTCATTCTTATGATGCATCTGTCTTCGCCTTTGATTATTCCTTGACCTCTAACTTTAATGATGCCTATGCCTATGGTATTTCCTCTACCTATGATCTGAGTTTAGTATACATTCTACCATCCTCTCTCCCATTGTATAACACACATGGATGAGCGAGCCAAGTGACTGTAATTAAAATAATGTCGGAAGGTGCAAAGAGATAAATCGCCATAAGTTTAACAAACAATAATTGCAAAATGACCATATAAAAGAAAGAAAGAAGAGTAGTGAAGTGGTTGTGATGAAAATAACAAACAAGAACTCATTTAACAACACAAAATGTTGATAGCAAAGAAATAATGAAGAGTAGCTAAATAATTTATTCATGGAGGAGATGATAGAAGACATTACCACTCTGGAACACAGTCTGAACCTAAAGTTTCATACCCTAGTAGCGATGTTTCTAGATGACCAAAAAAACCAAGGGGAAGATCAAAGGATGAATCCAAATGGAGGAGGATCAAAACCAATAGGAGGAAAAAATACAAAAGCACGATAACCATGTTATTTGGGGACACATTACCAAAAAATGACACAATCTTTGTCACATGGAGATGTCCCCTTGGAACTATCCAAAGCATTCAACAAAGGCACGTCGTCTAATACATATAGATATTCTACTGTGCATGTTCGAGTCTCAACACACAATTAAAACATAATTAGACAACTATGTTATCTTGATTAATTTAATTAAACACAAGTTATAAATAAATCTATTCACCAGTATGTCCAGGTACCTATCACACTACAAACCTTGACATGCATAACTCCTCTATAACTATTCTCTCGAACTAGTTCTTGTGAGCATTATCATATTGGTGGGAATGGATATAGGAAGGCGAAGCATGAAAACTTCTAAAATTGATTAAAATATTCACCAATTCATCCATATCTGGTTTTTTCTGTAAGGTGAGGAGATGGAAAAGGTGTGGGAAGAGAGGGCTCGGTCCACCTGTAATGGAACTAAACACTTAATTTTTCATTGAAGAGATGTTAATAGTGCATACTTCACTTGTTCAGTGTACGAGGCAGGCAGAGAGGTAAGCTCAATATATATCTAAAGGACTTATTTTCTCTTAGACTACACAAACTCTATCAAGACTTTTACCCATGTGGGTTACATTGGAACTAGAGAATCTATGTGAAACCCAGACCATTCACTACATAACCTAGACCAAACACCACCAGGGGGAATACGTTTGGAAAAGAGGGTGCCACTAGCTTGAGAAAGGATGAAAATTTGAAACCAAACAACCATTTCCATATGATATGAAATGAAGGCAAAGAGAAATTAAAAACAAAAGGTGGTTGAACCATGGGTGGGGGGCTCTCCCCAACTGCTAGTATGGGGTTTTCCCTCACCAAGACAATCAAATAACAAGTGACTCTCTAGGTGGGTATGTAGGCGGTCTCTTTTGGCATAAAGGAAGAAGGTGATCTCTTTTGGCTTTAGTTCTTCTCTATAGGTCCAATTTATAGATTTTTTAATACTTCTTACCTGAAGTATTGCATAGAATGAGTTGTTATGATGCATACAAACTGGATTACTAACTTGCAACTTTTTTATATAAATTCAAGCCAATAAGGGGTAGGATATCTAAGTTGTTGTGGGGTGGGTGAGAAGAAAGTAGGGACATCACTATCAGTGTAAGAATCACTCATTGGTTCCTTGGAAGTTCAAATCATGCACCTGCAATTGAGTTCCAATATTTGTATAATACGATGGTCTTGGAACTCAATTCGAAATATATATATAAGGATAAATATGAAACATAGAATGTAGAATCAAAGCACCCGATAATTATAGTTGATGATGGTGGTGGCATTGGACAAAGGAGGTAGAAAATACTACCAAAATTCACTGTATACACTGCATACAAAGATTGTTTGACTTATCGACTTACCTGCTAAAATTCACAGCATACAAAGATCATTTGACTTATCGACTTACCTGCCAAAATTCACCGCATATAGAGATCATCTGACTTACCTTTCAAATTTGTTTAACAAGCAAATGGAAATGAATTTAATGAGAATTGAAATGAATTTAATGATATTAATTAATAGATGAAAAACTGATATAATGCATCTATCGTCTTCCTTAGAAAGAAATTCAATAAACTTAGGTTATACAAGATTCAAAAAATGCATTGTGTCAAGTCCTATTTAAAGACCTAAAAAAGAGAATCAATGAAGATATAATAGACTCAAGAATTAGGCCATGTAAACATTCACAAAAAGAGCTCGACAATAAGAGTTCCAACTTATTAGCCAATAGGATCTTTGATAAAAGTAATTAAAATATTATAAAATAAACAACAATTTTACTTTTCCTATGTATAGTTTTGCGAAGCACAAAAATATGTGTAGTCAACGACAAAGTAATTGAAGTTCAATGATGAACAAAACAATATATTAGTAGCCTTTGGAAGGGAGTAATAATGTAGTTTAAATGAGAATATTTTATGCAATATGAGATGTCTTTTGCTCAGGGCCTTCATAACACATTTCCCATTATATATATTTAGCCTACAATATAAACTACCTTTTGCATTGGACTTGCATAATTTGTCTCCCATGTATATCTATTTAGCCTACAACATGAATGGACCATTAATCCATGTAATTTGTATGCGAATATGAAGCTTCCATGAGAATTCAACTTGCAATCACTAGTTAGTAAATTCCATGAGTGAACCATTAAACAATCTTTGTTCTTTGAATATAGTATTTGTTTATTTACTATTTGACTATTTCTTGACATAAACATGTAATAGTGTGTGAGAGTTTGGAGGAAACATGTGAGTTTCAAATTGATCATTTTTAACATTTGTACATTGGGGTTTTCACATAAAGTGCATCATAAATAACATCAACCACATGTGTAGGCATAGATACCTATTGAGCAAATTGATGACCTTAGAGGACAAAGACTAAAGTAATAAGTTACAACTAATTACCATTAAACTATTGTTATGTTCACTGTGATTGGTCTATGTCATGTGGCCTAGGTTTCAATTATGTAGATCCTTATCTTTCTCTTGAACTTTTGTTGAACTAAGCACATAGCCTTATGGCATGCTATAACTAGTTTTGTTGTTGAGCTCACTATAAGGAAAAAATGGTTTTGTATAGGTTTTTAGTGTTATATGACTAGGAAAAATTATTAAGAAAACCTTCATAAAAACATCCACTAAAGAAAGAGGAGGTTTTTTGCATAGGTTTTAGTGGAGGTTTATTAGAAAAAAAATAATTTGAATGATTGTAGGTTTTAGTAGAGGTTTTTTTGTTGATACACCACATACATACTACTACAAAGGTGCGACACTATTTAATATTCCCTAATGCACTATACATTATTAAGCACTGGTGCAATATATATCATTGTGCACCATGAAATATTTATAATAGTAATAGTAATGGTAATAACAATGACAACTATAATTGTATCATTGAAGGTAATAGTGCTTACGTTGTAATAAGGAGCACCGATACACTTAATATAGGTATAAGCATCGATGCTTCATTAACTAAATGTGCCCCAATACATGTTACATTTTTTAATGATTTTATTTTATAAATCGCATTGGTCCTCTCATACATATAAGGAGCATTGATGCATATATGCATGTAAAGCACATCAATTGTAGATACATGTAAAACTCACCAATGCATGATAAAAAATTGAGTGAACTAGTGCTAATATATTGAACATGAACTCATGCATACCAATGATCAAAATGCATTAGTGTGTACTAGTGATTAAAGTGCACTGGTGCATACCATTGATGGAAACACACCAATGCTTAACATTGATGAAAACACACTAGTGCCTAACATCGATGAAAACACATCAGTGCATACAAATGATGAAAAAACACCAATGTGTTTCAATGCAATAATTCTCTATGCACTATTTCATATTTTAGCAAGTATGCAAATGCAACTTCTTCTTTCTTGGTTATTTTATAAAATTTCAAACACTAATTAGAAAATCAAATAATTTTTATAATAATATTGATACCTCTGTTCATTGTATTTTTTTTCCCTCAGAAAAAAAGCCAAACTTTTATTAAATATAAAAAGACTACAATTTTACATCTACTTGTAACACCATTTTTTTTTTGTAAATAAAAAGTGGTAATTCCTATTAATGAGTTGTCACTGTACAAAATTGATACATGTCACTGTCCTACCACCTGTTTTGCCAAACTAGTGGAAACTGAAACAAGTGGCCGCCTGTTATTCTTTCGACCAAAAAAGGGCATACACCACTTTCCCTACCAATTTGTTTTGGAAACTAGAGAAGGTGGTGGATGGTAGTGCTGACATAACTGTCTGTGTAAACTAAGCATACTAATAAAATCTGAAAATTAAAACTAGGCAAGAAATTAACAGAGTACCAGACCAGGTTGACAAGAAAAAAAGATCCATCACCGTGCCAATGGTGCTCAAAGAACTGTGTATATTTAGACATTAGAGGGGTTATGAGAACCATGGAACCTGCCATCTAGAGCACCTCTATGAAGGATTCCATCATTGGGATGGAGCACGTATGGTTGTGCACAAGTCGGGCACTTATACTTGGCTAGTGCGTTCAAAAAGGCATCGAACATCATGTCGATGAGGCTGTTGATGAGGGTGTCTCAATGGAGTTGGTCCACCATATAACCTATGATGTCAAAAATAAGCTCCAGCTGCTCCAGGCTAAAGTGGATGGGTGGAGTCTGGTCGCAATCCTCAACTATGTTCAACGGTGGAGGTGTAGCGATGGGGAAATCCTCCTGAATAATGCAAGTAGATCCATCCATGGTCGTCGTTGTTCTTGTAAAAACCTCACTGGTGTTGGGGCGAATGTGGGTATCCGAGATCCTATGGAGGAATTCCTCCAGGAATTCCTCCTGAACAATGCAAGTGGCGCCATCCATGGCCTCCTATGTTTCTGTAACATCACCATTGGTGTTGGGGTGCAAGTAGTCATCCAGGATCGTGTAGAGGAGGGATTATGGTGGAACCTAAATTGGTTCCACCGATAATTCCTCCTCCACAAAGTCCATTGGAGGAGTATGGTGTCGCGCAATTCACTGAGTTCGAGAAATTGACAGAGCTCTCTCCAAATTATGTAAGCGTATCTACCTGGCTACACGATTGTACCAGGAAGGGCCTCACCTGGGTTTTCCTCTCTCTCTTGGCATGGTGGAGCCTCGGGAGAGAAGAACCAACTGGACCAAAACCAAGAGAACCGACTGTGCCAAAACCAAATTCCTGGGCAAAGCAAGGTGACAGAGCGCTGAGGTGAAGTGATGAATGCCATGGATAAGATGGATAGTTAATCGAGGGTGGACATGACCAATATGCTACCACCCTTAGTCAACATCACCCTCGGGCCATTAATCATTTAGGCCTCCATTAATATGGCATGGGGGAGTTGTCCTCCCTCCCTCTCCAAGATTTTATGGTCACCCTCCATCCAAGAATGGTGTGTGGGATGGCGGTTGGCCATATTTATGGTGGATTTCATGGGAGGGATGTGTGGCCTCCCTTGGGCTAGGTGGCACCCCATGCGAGGCTACTTGTAACAACATTAAAAAACATGGCAATATAGAATTAGTTAGCTATAACAACCCTTTCTACAGTTCCAAAGGCAACACACACTCATAAAAAGTTTCAAAATACCTAACCTTCATTAAAAACACATGTTGTTGAAAATACTTATAAGCGTATACAAAACATCCAAAGATCACTAATCTTACTAAAGTGTTTTATTAGACTTGGATATATAGTATCAACCATCACTATCAACCTTTTACACTATCTAAGAGGCATGCAATCACTCATAAACAATTTCAAAAAGACATCTGTCATTATGAACATAGATTGTTCCAAAGACTTACAAGTATGAAATAAAAGTCCATATATCCTCTAATATTTCCCATATATTTTATCAAACATTACATCAACAATCTTTCCAAACAAAATAAAAGTAATGAGAATTACTCAAAGTTACATATCTAAAATTTAGAATTTATATGAAGTGTTTCAATCAAAAGGCCTTTCACAAATTTGTAGTCCAACTTTTTACTCCACGATGCACCTGTGTTAATTGCATATTGCAATTCTCCTTTGGACAAAGAATTAACCACAATACTCAGTGATCTAAATACATGTGTGTATGAAATTTTTGAGAACAAAACTTCCATTCTTTTAACCTGATCAAAGATGGGTTGTATGATCAAATTGTTCAATCTATAGCTACCCTTGATACAATTCACAACCACTTTTGTTTCCCCAAAGACCTACAGGTCGAGGACACCTTTATCAACAACTAGTTTCATGATATACTTCAAAGCCACGATCCCAAGATAATTATTAGTACCCTCCCCTAATCCTAGCTTAAAATTAAAGATATGATACCCATTGAGATATAAGGAACCACCAACACCAACACCAACATTATTCTCTTGACTAGCCCATAAAAAAGACCCATGCCCCAATCTTATCATTCTAAGGATGAGTCAGAGGCCTGGTCTTTTGGGATTTTGGAATTATTTTTTATGCTAGAGATAATAGTTTTGATTTGCATAGCACATTGAAATCAAGGCATAAAATTGTCTTTGAATTTATATCCACATTTCTTGCAAGCCAAATAACCCAACTAACCACTAAGAAAATATCTTGAAAGTCTTTTAGATCATTATTGAAAACCCAATTCCTTAAACATTCATTTATATTCAACTCCTACCAACCTCCCCACTAGCCAAATAACACTTCCATTTCCTACCAAACCATTCTAGCATAAGGACAATAAATTAGAAAATCATATATTGTTTCCAAAGCTTGTTTACACAGTACACAGAACATGACCATTTATATTCCTTATTTGAAAGATTTCCTAGGTTAAAGCTTTGTTTCTCATCACTAACCACATATACACCTTTGTCTTCCAATTGGTTTTCATCTTCCACAAAACCCACCACCATTCTTATTCATCTCTAAAAGCCTCCATGAACATAGTTTTATACCCAATCTTGGAGTGTATTCACCTTGTGCAAGATTTAATGACCACACTAGTAAATCCTCCTCTTCACAAATTCTTATATGGTTTCTTTTTAATTGATTCACAAAATCATTCTCTTCCTATGTTAACCCTATCCTCTCACCATCCATCCATTCTTGTTTTCATATTGACATATTTATAACATCAACAACTTGACCAAAATTGTAAATTCCATGACTTTACAAGGTAGTAATCAAATTCAAAGGTAACTTATATTCACTCCACATCCTACCTATGGATCAATTATAACTCTAACTTTCATCCCATCGCCAACTTTCCAAAAAATCCAATTCCCCACCAATGGTAAAGCCAAAACTGTGGCCTTCCAAAAAAATCAACACATTGTTTATGGGTTTTGGCTCCTTCCTAATGCAAGAGCATCGCCAACAAAGCACAAGCGTGGAAGACAGTTGGGCGCACTAGCGCATATTTTGAAACATTTTAAATTTCAAATGATTCGTGTATTAGTGAGAAATCTGACAAATCTTTTTGAGTTATGAATGTCCTTAATGATTGGAGGTTGAACCATCACATAAGATTGATGGAGGAATGTATTTTGTTTTGTAAATTAGATCGCAATACAGATTTGGAGCTTACACTCTTATCTGTCTAACTCAATATTTATTGTAATAAGTGATAAGTAGTTGATAGCATTCAATTTCATTAATATAGCATAGAGTAGTTGGAGGGAAGAACTCAAGAGAGTCCCTTTGTATAAATATTTGTAATATTTCCTAGTAGAGGTTGTTGTTAGTAGTGGGTTGTTGTCAATTGTTGTTGATAGTTGGTATAGCAGTTGAATCTAGTGAGTAGAT